>JASAND010010367.1:0-12144 GCA_030248195.1 Trissonchulus latispiculum
GAAACGTGGTCGCGACTTGCCGAAAAGTGGGAAGCATCGAAAAGTGGGGGGGGGGCGCCCCCCACACACTGAAAAATTCTAAGTCTTACATGATTTACGTATACGAAGATCTTACAACTGCATTAATCGCATTGTTATCATTGTTGTTGGCTGATACTGATGTCTTTCTATGAGGCTGTGTTAACAGAAAAACCTACTTTGCTATAACTTATGTTAGTGCAGTTTCAGAAACTTTGTGTTATCCTGGGTTTACTTTACTGGGGCGGGGGCCGCCCCCCACTCGGCTTCACCCCCACTTTTTTGGGCTTCCCCCCACTCACTATAAGGTGCTCAGAAAATGCCAAAATTTTTCATGGTACTCTAACTCAATTTTTGAACACTTTTTATCTTAGTTATAGCACTATATGTAGAAGACACGCTATTTGTTACTGTAATTTTGGCATTTTTAAACCATTTTATTCCCCCCCCCCCACTTTTGGACCTCCCCCCCACTAGGGGGGGGGCTTCCGCCCACTCTCCCCACCTCCACTTTTTTCGCCTAAAATAAACCCAGCATACATATACGTTCTTTTTTATTTCAGTCCTTGTCTAGTATGAAATATGTGGCAGGACTATTGTACATTTCCTGGCGTCATCTTCTCTGTGTCGAGTTGCATCGGTGGTACTACAATCGTCGGACATACTACCGGCTGAATGTGATGCAGTCTAAAATTGACAATCCGTAAGGTTTTCAAATTTTTATTTTTTATTATATTTAAGCTAACTATATTTTTCATTTTGGGATAATGTCTACAGTTAAAATAGAAGTGGCTTAAAACATGTATTCGTAAGAATGATGATGTAACAATTTTTATGTCACTGGCAAAATCTGAACATGGCTGCATAGTTATGAAATTCGTGGCTTAGATTAATTAGCGGTGCGTCCGTGATATTGTTCAAGTTGGAACCCTCATCGTGGCAAACCGAGCATACCTAACAAAATTTGCCTATGGCAATGTAGGAGCTGCTTATTCTTAGTCTGAGATGTACTTGTGATTTAATTAATAATTTAATTAAGCTTTGTTCCAGAGATCAGCGCATGACTGATGACGTCGAGAAGACATGCCGTCTCTGGAGCGACATATTTTGGCAGATCATAATACAGCCTTTTGTCATCATTTATTACACATACAAGACATATTCCAGGTACAAAATAACTGTTGTGGCGCCATGGAGCGAGCCTTCCTATTCTGGTTACTTCACTTTTGTTACAGCCAGCAGGTTAATCTTCCCCCCCCCTCCGCTTATTTCCCCTTCGAAAAAATTAGCGCCACGCTAAGTTTTCCCCGGGACAAAACTAGGCTAAGCTGATTTCTCCTCCACTAAAAATACGTAAGCCTAACTTAAAAGTATGTCTGGGCTGTCTTTTCCCACTTTTCCGTTTCTCCCTGGTAAAATCAGCCTGCGCTGGGCTTTCTCCCCGGAAAACTCGGCCTAGGCTGAATAGTTCTCAGGCAATAATAGGTTAATCGCCCGAGAAATATCTGTACAGCTAATGTGAAGAAACATGGTGCCATTTTCTATAGAAATGGAGGAAGTTTTCCATTAATAACCCAGGACTAAGTATCTGTTTCCTATCTTTTCAGGTACGAAATCTGCAGAAGCTACATAAAGCGTAGGTTTTGTTGTTCCTTTCTCAGGAATTTTTTCTGAAAATATCATCAAGTTCTTCCGTATGACAGAACAGCAGGTTGGCAGATTTTCCCGGAGGTGGAAACTTTTCAATGCAAAGGAAAAGTTCGGTTATTTTTCCGGAGGGAAAATCAAAAGGAGAAAATAAAAACCAGCCTAGGTTTATTTTCCGGGGGAAAATTGGACGAGGTTGATTTTGCCCAGAGGGGCAGATTAGCCTAGGCCGAGTTTATCGTCGAAAAAATTGAAATTGAAATATTGAAATCTTTGTACCTGTAAGTGTGATAATTTTCAAACCTTCTCGGACATTAATATTTTTAGTGGAGGCGAATTCTCTGATGTTCGCTGAAGATTCTTTTGTACTTTCTATTTTTTAGCACTGGTTATTTGGGTCCAGTGGTGATCTATGGCTACTTTGTAATCAGTTCCTTTATAAATCGTGTCATAATGAATCCTATCGTAAAGCTTGTTGTACAGCAGGAGAGAAAAGAAGGTGATTTTAGGTATAAATTTGTTAATCTTATAATAATTATTTTTAGATTTTGCTGCTAGCTATCGGGGAGGGGTGGGGTCGCTCATTCTTTTTGGGAATTTTAGTTTTTCTTAAAAAATTCTAAAAACCACAGATCAAATTTTGAAAACCTTGTTCTGAGTCTGAAATGAACCAACTACCTCGGAGAGATAGAGGTTTTGTTTCAACTTATACCATTTGCCCCAACTTTTTTGCACATTTTACCGTAATTTTCTTTTGAGTGTGGATTATGATTTTTTATATTCATATTTAGGTACAAGCACATGTCCATTAGAACCTCAGCCGAAGCTATTGGTTTCTACGATGCTGGTAGATTAGAAGAATGTCTTACAAATAGAACCTTATTTTCCTTGCTGGGAACACAGCGTGACTTAGTTGGCTGGCAGTACTTGTTAAATGGTAAACAACAGTTTTAAATTAAAACAAAAATCAAAGAGTACACATGGGAAAACAGCCATTTAAATGTGCATTTTGAATTTTGTGGTAGCAATTTAAGAATTTTAATTTTACTGTACTGAAGACGTTTTGTTTTTGTTGTTTTTGATTAATTAAATTTTTCCTTGCTGTGGTTTGCTAATTTTATTTGTTTGCTGCATTGCTTCCAGCCAGTACCAGTTGCGTCGACTACTTCGGATCTGTGCTGAGCTATTTAATCCTGGGATTTGCCATATTTAGTCTCCACATTTATGATGATCTTGATCCCACCAAAATATCCGCTATTGTCAGTCAGGCAAGTATATATAACTTTTATATACATCTGCCCGAGTTCCATTTCGAGTTTAATTTTGGAAAAGTTGATGGTTTATTTAGAGTTGAGTGCATAGTTGGACCGTATTGCACTGTCTGGGCTAGGCGACCTTGCAATTCCCACTGTTCTAGTGGTTTTCTGTAATACAGTACTCTCACATAAAAATGCAGTTCAATGTGTGTTTCAGAATTCATTTTTCTATATGTATCTGATCAATTGCTTTACAAAAATAATAGATTTGTCTACAAAATTTAGTGATCTCGCTGGGACCGTTCATAGGTAAGTTTTTGTGACATTTATTTTTATCGATTTTATCACTGATGATTTGTTATTTTATTTTTATTTTTATTTATTACTAATTTAACTTATTGATCGATTACTGGGAAACATCAGCATTGCTATATTTTGCAAACATTAAACTGTCCCACTGCCGACATAAAACTAGACGCTAAATTATCTTTCGAGTGCAGTACACTTTTCTGGCAACTGTAAAAGCTACTGGTGGAACCTAATTAATAAGTTACAGTTCGTCTATTTTATTGGAAATTCAGCTTGCTTCATTTCTTGACTCTAGAGTGGGCGAATTGCTGATAGAAATGCGGAAATCTTCAGATGGTCGTGATGAAAAACAAGAGGAAGAATCAAAATCTGTGCCCTGTCAGACTGAATCCTCAGCGGAAACTGCCAGCCAGTTTAACTACCTCCTAAATGATGATGGTGATTCAAAGCCTGCCACTTCAGCTACTTACCTGTGAGTAGCCTAGATCAAATTTTGGCGGACTCAAATTAAGGGGGGTGCTACGAATTGCACTAAAAGTTCGATGTTGGAAAAGCTAGCTAGCCTTTTGCCACATAATAGTATTAAGGTTTAGTGTACAATGATTTAAAGTTTGAAAGAATTCCATGCAGCGTAGCGACCTGTGGAGCAATCAGAAGTTGGTGTTGTGGGTCCAAAGCTCGACATGACACCTACACAAACTTCGACTCGCCCTGATCGCTATGCGCAAGGTACGGTACCCAAATTTTCCATGAAAAAGTTCTGACATATAGCGCTTTGATAACGTGTAAAATAATCCTTAGATCAATGTATACTTTTCAGTGAGATACAATCAAAATGTGAAAAATTGGACGTTGTAGGTTTATACGGATGGAGGTTAGCTAAAGTCTAATGAGCTGTGGTTTACCAAATGAACTCAACTTTGCCCCAATTAATACTCCAAGTATCTGTCTTAACTTGTGTGAAAATGACGTGATTTCGTTAATCCCTGCGTTCGCTGTGCTAGATTACATATCGATATTGTCGCTGTTATTTGGCGCTATTTCGAAGATGTGAGGCAATTGTGGCAGAATCGTCTGAAACTTTGCACATTACAAGCCTGTGAGTGTACCAAGATGTGCAGAAAGATAGGTCATTAAACCTTGCTCGAATGCTTAGAAATGCTAGATTGATTTCCCGAAGTATGGGTGGCGATCGCTCCAAAAAGCTTTAAGACAGCTGTACATAAGCGCATACTGCACGAAAGAAGCGCCATGTCGAAAAACGGACTCCATATTCGAATTGAACAGGTCAAATAACCCCTATAAGCATCTCCTCGGCAAAATCGGAGACAAAAATTTTTTACCCCATTTTTACTGCACTTAGCAAGCTTTTTAGGCCTAAAAATAAGGGTCATTTCTTAACAAAAAGTTTGCTAGCACACTAACCAGAAAACCAAAGCCCTCGAAACTTACAGACAGTTTGCCCCTATTAGAGCCTAATATTTGGTAAAAAGTTGGGGTAGGCTAGGGGCTGTCAATTTTATTAGGTCGAAAACGGCGCACGGTCACATCGTAACTTTCTGCCAAATTTCAAACTTTGAGCAGTTATAGCTGAAGAAGGAAGCAACGCTCGAAAGCCTGAATACTTTTAATACTTAGCAATAGTAACAGTTAACATTTATGGCTGAAAGTTTCAGAATTTGTCAAATCGTTAATCCACCAGAGCTGAAAATACCTTTTTGAAAAATCCCATTTTTCGCACCAAAATTTGTACTTTGGCCAGTTTGGCGTCCTGCTAAAAACGGTGTATATGAGATATATTGTTGCCCACCCTAAACTTTTTTACTTTGATATGTTGGCTAACGTTGGGGGGAAAAGTAGCTCTCTCCGACGATGTCGTGCCAACCCGTTCGTAGCCCCCCCCCCCTTAAATGCTTTAGATACGTTTGGAAGTTCTGTTTTCATCTGTAAGCATGTCTGAACCAAGCGATGCGTTTGACTGAATTATACAGTTCATTTAGCATCTCGGATCCCATCTAAGCATGTTTGTAATTGCGAAAAACATTTAAATAAATAAAAAATTGTTTTTGCAATAAGTATTTATAACTTGTATTTGTATTTTGTTTTGTGATCGTTAGGATGTTAAGACACTCTTCACTCTAAGATTATTGTTTTTCTACAGTCAAATGGAAAATATCATTGGTGAGTGGAAACTGTTTCCGTTTTTTTAGACAATCCTCATCGCGCTCAGTTGATCCTACGTATGTGCTCAAAATATTTCGTCTGTCATACGGAGCTCCTATGGCTGACACTGATCTAGTCAAAGGTACTCAGCTAGCCTTCACCTTGACATAACTGACATTGACATTCAAAAGCTTAGAGCGGAGGAGATATTATGGTATTTTAGACTTTACATGTGCAACAGGCTTGCTCAATTACTCTTAAATACCACTAGTACATAATAAATAAGAGTGTTACGGCTGGCAGGCGTTTTCTATAATAACTCTGTAGCGGGGATAGTACCTGATTCTACGTACGAGCACCGTTACCACACCCGAATACCTGCGGATGCGGAGACCGTAGCACAAATAGACAACAAACCGACTACAGGAGACGGTCGGGACAGCCTCGACAGACAATAAACACGGTAATGACCTGCCCTAAGTGAAGAGATGCCTCCTCACTCTCACTATAATTGGATTCGAACAGAACCTACCTAGCAGGAGCTCAGTAGACAGCCTAATAAATTAGTAACAATACTTTAATAAAGAAAGAGCTTTAATAAAGCCCTCAGTTATACAGAACAATCACACAAAAACACTTACAGTGACAAGGCTAAAGGCCAACGTACCAGAAATATGCTCTGGGGAGTGCAGGGGCAAACACAATATATATATATGTTGCATTGAATGTATACATGCGGCTGCGCTCTATTTTCCGTATACGTAATTATTACCGCTTACCAATTTTCTTTCTCTAAATAGAGTAAAGTTTTTCGATTCCATCGTACCTAAATCTATCCTCCTAATTTTTCTGGTTTTATTTCTTCCTTTTTCATGATAATCGCGAAAAATTTATGTGCTATATGCTTCATAATTTTGAAAGTATATAATTCCTTCTATACTCTCTTCCATACTAACGGGTTTTAAGAAAACAACGTTTTTGCAAAATTGGTCTCTCCTAGCTCTTTACCCCACCCTTTTACGACTTTTAGTCGTACTAAAGTATTTTACGACTGTCGTCGTACTAAAGTCTTTACGACCTATGTCGTACTAAAGTATATCTACGTACTATTGAAGCCGTACTAATACTTACTAATTCTTACTCTAGCCTAAAGTGTATATTTTGGGATTTATCTATGTATTAGCATTGAACTAACATTGAATAAATAAATGTATTATATTTTGAATGAGAATAGCTTTGTCATGTCTGCAGAATTTATCGAGTTCCAGCTTTCTGAGTACGTTTCAAAAATATTATTTAAGGAAGCAGCAGTGAAATTTGTTAATTTCGTTCTGTTAAAATTTCGTGTTTCATGTTTTAAATGTTTTAATTATCGAAATATTAGGGAATTGTCCAATTTCTTACCCTACCCATTGTTAACAGTTTTCAAAATGAAAAAATTTTTCATATTTTGGAACGAGAATAGTTTTTGTTTTGTCTTCA
This sequence comes from Trissonchulus latispiculum, assembly GCA_030248195.1. NCBI lineage: Eukaryota > Metazoa > Nematoda > Enoplea > Enoplida > Ironidae > Trissonchulus > Trissonchulus latispiculum. The sequence goes on from JASAND010010367.1 coordinate 6,876, forward strand.
GAATCTATCGAGTTCCTGCTTTATGAGTACTTATCAAAAATATATATAATTTAAGGAAACGGTGATGAAATTTATTAATTTCATTCTTTTAGAATTTCATGTCTCATGTTTTGAAATGTTTTAATTAACGAAATATTAGGGATTTGCCCTATTTCTTACACTTTGTTAGCAGTTATCAAAATGAGAAATGTTTCATATTTCGAAGCGAGAATAGTTTTTGTCTTGTCTTCAGAATCTATCAAGTTCCTCCTTTCTGAGTATATACTTATCAAAAATATATATAATTTAAGGAAACGGTGATGAAATTTATTAATTTCATTCTGTTAGAATTTTATGTTTCATGTTTTCAATATTTTAATTATCGAAATATTAGGGAATTGTCCAATTTCTTACCCTACCCATTGTTAACAGTGTTCAAAGTGAGAAAATTTTTCATATTTTGGATGTCATATATGTTTGTTCACCACACTAATGACACTTTATGAGGCGACTGGCGGCGAAACTATCTTTCACTTATTTTGTAAAAGATTTTTCCAAAGCATCCTAAAGAACTTAGTTCTACACTTCTCCACTGATGAGCCGCAAGTGTTTGAACCAAGTCTGGCAGAGGTCGCATGCACTACTAATATAGGAATTTAATGTGTTTTTACGTGTACATATGATAACTGGGAAATGTTGGAATTAGCACGAGAGTGTATTTTATTTATTTCTTTAATATTGGACGGGCTTCTGTTTTTGTTCACTTCATCCCAGAAATAAATTCCGAAAAAGGAAAAATAGTGGTACGTAAACTAACTTGTTTCTATGATACATTCAATGGCCAAATCATTGAATGTGTACATTCAACGGCATAGTTATTGAATGTATACATTCAATGATTATTGTCATTGAATGTATACATTCAATGATAAACTTATTGAATGTACACATTCAATGAGCTGAATCATTGAAAGTGTAACTTGACACATTATTTCGCTCATAAATTTATCTATAACGAACCGAAAAATATTTTTCTTCTATTTTGCTGAAAAGTTGCATATAGGGGTTTTCGTGGTCGCTGAACACGAATCTGAAGTCCGCTTTTGATCAGCTTTTCGTTAGTTCAATATATATAAGCTAAAGTTGTAAGCTTAAGGTCGTGCTCCCCTTACGTGCAGATAAAGTTGTAGAAGGTGCAATTATTGCCCGATTTCATTCAAATTTTCAGAAAATGCATCGGCACCGATAATAAACGCCCTGTAAAAACGCCAGCTTCATAACATTCATTTAGAGTTAGAAACAAAAATTTGAAGTTCTAGAACAGTGTATAGAAAATTATGCCCAGCGACTATAATCATTTAAAGCTTATTATGTGCTCTATAACTTTGCTTTTAGACAATAGTCTCTAGCTCTTTTCAATTTCAGGTTTTGTCTAATTGGAGCCAGTGTACACTACAAGTGTAGACAAGTTTATACGCATCTTAAAGAGCTTCAAAAGAGGCACAAATTAGGTTAATTAGAGCACTGTACACTGAATGAGCCTAAAGTTCTGGGCGAACAACTTATTTCACCAAATTGCGGCCAAAATTTTTTGACCGAAGATTTCTCCACAACCAATGGGTGGATCTAAAAGATATATTCCGCATAGTAGGTATGTTTGGACAATTTGCCCGGGACGGTTTTTTATTTTCCTCTTTATCACTCTCCAATCAAGAGCAATGATTTTTCAAATTTGGATAAAATGCCAAACTTTCAGAAAATGCTCAATTTCTGTATACTGAAACGATATTTTGACAAAATCAAAAAACCGTCCCTGGCAAATTATCTCAAACACATTGAATATGGCCATTTTTTGTTGCGTAAAAATTTTTCAGAAAAAAAATTGGTCAAAAATTGTGGCTACGTTTGGTAAATTTGCGACCAATATAGACTAGGTAGACACGTTTCACTGATACCAAACGAGGCACAAGATGTAGAGCTTCATTTTGATATGTGGCTGGATTCATAGCTCTCAATATTGAGTAAGTTATAGCTTTCCAAAATGGACTGAATGTAAGGGAAGTGCGACCTTAAGACGTAAGCTTTGGTATGGGTACGTTTTCGACCTTTTCGCCCTTCGACCGTTTTCGAGTTCAAATATCGCAAAATTTTTCGATTTTTTTTGATTCGCAAGGGGGGAACAGGGCGAACCGGAAAAAGCTACAACTTTAGCGTATAGTGAACTAGCAAAATGATCAATCAAAAAACGGACTTCAGATTCGTGTTCAGTGACCACGAAACCCCCTATGCAACTTTTCAGCAATATCGAAGACAAAAAATTTTTCGGTTCGTTATAGATATTTTAGTTAAGTTGTTTTGAACTTGTTGTTTTGAACGAAAAACGTTTTGTTTCCTTTTAGTTTTAGCTAATATTTGTTTTGCGATCATGTTTTTTTCGAAAATTCACCCAGAAAACTTCACAACACCCTCAGACGAATAAAATCAACGGCCAACAGCCACCGTTGTTTGACCGACGCACAACACTATTTAGGGTACAAACTTTAAATTATGAGCGAAATGTGTCAAGTTACACTTTCAATGACTCAGGTCATTGAATGTGTACATTCAATAAGTTTATCATTGAATGTATACAATCAATGACAATAATCATTGAATGTACACATTCAATAACTTTGCCATTGAATGTACACATTCAATGATTTGGCCATTGAACGTATACATTCAATGATTGTACACATTCAATGCAACATATACACAGTAATTTGGGGGAGAAATAGCTTGGAGGAATACACGGGTGTTCACGATAGCAGAAGTCCTATGACTGAATGGGGGAAGCGACTGTTGGGTTGAACCCTCCCACGAGCGCCCCCTAGTGGATAATTTTCCCCAATCACGTAGCTCCCCGTATAGCAAGGGGGGGAACCCACCCAATTGCAAACGTACACGTTGGGGAAGCTACGTGACTTGCAAACTTAACCCAGCCCATTTGTGATGATGTCATGCAAAGCCAAGCGGGTAGCTAGCTTAGCTACAGCTGCCAGCTACGGAAAGGTTGACCATGTCCAACCTTGATCCGTTACAATTCAAACAATCATCCATTACCGGCATATTATTGAAGCTAAGAACACAAAATACGAACGGGGTCGTTGTGTTTTCAAGCTTAACATGTAGTCAGTACACATTTGTGAGGTCACCACACCAGGCATGCATTTTGTGAAAGGGAGGGAGGGAGGTCAGCCATCAGCATATCAGCATATATCTCGAGCTTATAACAGATAGTTTCTAAGCTGTCACTTTTATCTGTTGTGTATTTTTGATAATACGCACATAACACTTAGGAAATGAAAGCGTCACACTCTTTACATTAAAAAACTAAGCTATGCACAGTGTTGGCTTGCCCTCACCTTATTTTACTCCGTCTCCGCTCCTTCATTTAGATAGGTGGGTGGCTCAGGCACGGACTTTGCATTTTGAATCTACATGTATGTGCCACAAGCTTAGGTATTTCCTCCGTGTTTATGCAAACGTACTAGTACTCAAGTATTTAAGTATTGAAAAATACTGATCATAAAAGCTTGCGTCCGATTGGACCCTCTGACCGTTTAGAGGTCAACTAGAGTAGAAAATAATCAGATACCGTCATAGGATATTCAGTGCACTGTCTGGCGTTTGTCATACTCTTATGTATTATGTGCTCTTGATTCTTGGTTTCGCCAATAAGGCATTTTTCAGATCTCAACCTGCTCGTTGAACGGGGTAACTACATTCTAATCACTGGTGACAGCTCAAATGGCAAAACGTCCTTTTTTCGTATACTGGCTGGATTGTGGTCATATCGATCTGGTTAGTTGTGTCAAGACCAGGGTGCTGTAACAAAAGCATAAAAATTGAAAACTGAATGTAGATGCTAACTCTAATTATAATTATATTAGATATTTCAGACTGTCTGTGTTACTACTTTGATATTGACTGAGAATTCGTTCAATTATTCGTTTCTGTCAGTTTGATCTTCAAATTCTGGTAGCTCCTGCTCCGGTACTCACAACGGTAGATTACTAAACTGCCGGTGCCAGAAACTAATAAATTTCTGACCAAATAACAAGAGTTGGCATAGCTTTTGATTGTGTGTGGATAGTGTACCTTCAGCTCTTATGTAATATTGCCTATAGCAATAATGCGGTTCCTACGCAAATCGGTTTGTTACTGTGCGTTTTAGGATCCGTTGAAATGGTAGAGTTCCCCAGCGAGCCAGGTCGTCGTGAACCTCTGATGTTCCTCCCACAGAAGCCCTACTTTCCCAAGGGAGGAACACTGAGGGAACAAATCTACTATCCCAAGCCTGTCACCGCTGAGAAGAAAGGTAATGAGACTATGGTAATGTTTGTTTATTTGTTTGATATTGAATTTAAAATTACTTAATACAGAGTATTAGTCTCCTTATCTGACATTAACAGTACCATGTAATTTCGAATCACTGATCAAACATACCATATGAAAGTCGTTAAACTATCATCTCTTGTCTCGGATTAACCTGCTAGATCTGCTTGTTGAATACAGAGATATCTGAAAATATACAACCGGCATCAGCTTAGCATTCTACTTTTCTATTCCTTTTCAAGCTTACCGTATAGCCATTGTCCATTTCTTCCAGATTTTCACGAGGATTCCAAAATACTGGACTTGCTTCAGTTGATTGGAATGGATACGCTTATATCTCGTGTTGGAGGCTTGGACGTCCCTGTGTCCTGGAATTGGTACGATACTCGCACGTTTTGTGTCAGCATTGCTTTTGGTTATTTTGCTGTTTTGTTATTTATGCTTAATGCGTATGCTTATCCCTTGGTTAATCCTTACCTATGTTTATTTTTTATCCGACTCGATAAAAATATCCGGATGCCCGTTTAGATTTCAGATAAAATAATGGAAAACTAGCAAATTTAATTATCGATTACAAATTTCTAATTTTAAAAAATATTTTATTTTAACAAACTTTTTCCTAATATAGCCTGCTTGATAATAGAAATCTAATGCACAAAAAGAGCTGACACAACAATTGGAATTTTATCTTCGAAAACATACAAGTTTTCATAAACTTAGGTTTTGAATAGTCGAATAATCAGATATCGACTATCCGCTTAACGAAATGTGTATGGATATCGTTAGCGGGGTCAGTTAGCTATCCTCGAACATGTAGAGCTTTCGTTTTATGCCTGCGATTTGTGTGTGTATACATATAACGAACGACAGTTTTCTATTTATTGACGTATTTAGAGAATTATCTGATCCTTGC
>JASAND010010368.1:0-19368 GCA_030248195.1 Trissonchulus latispiculum
TGTTTAGCTAGGCTAGTTCGTACACTGTGTTTTGTATTCAAAATTTTGTACGCATTCTCGGGGTGCGCCCCATTTGTCCAGCATAATTTTCTAGTAAATGTGGTCTCTTTTTGGACCATTTTAGGGTGTCTTCTTAGCCTAGGTTTTTGTATTAGAATTGTATATTCGGTAAGTAGGGTTTTTCTGAGAAGTATTTGGGTAGGTAATTAGTTAATTTTAAGCATGTACATTTCAGCAAATTTGGGGTAGGTTTTTAATTGAGTCTTTGCTCTTCATCGGTGGTTAAACTCCATTCGGTAGGATTCACTTAGGTCTTGTTTGGCGAGGTTAGTTAGGTCGACTGGAACTACATCTCCTCCAGGTTCGACGTTCTCCTTGTGCACAGTTTCCCACTCGTAAAGTTTGGTCGGTACACTTCCAACTTTACAGTATGTAGTCAATAGTAGAAACTTCCTCTGCATTTGGTGTGACGTATGTAGTCAATAGTAGAAACTTCCTCTGCATTTGGTGTGACGTATGTAGTCAATAGTAGAAACTTCCTCTGCATTTGGTGTGACGTATGTAGTCAATAGTAGAAACTTCCTCTGCATTTGGTGTGACGTATGTAGTCAATAGTAGAAACTTCCTCTGCATTTGGTGTGACGTATGTAGTCAATAGTAGAAACTTCCTCTGCATTTGGTGTGACATATGTAGTCAATAGTAGAAACTTCCTCTGCATTTGGTGTGACGTATGTAGTCAATAGTAGAAACTTCCTCTGCATTTGGTGTGACGTATGTAGTCAATAGTAGAAACTTCCTCTGCATTTGGTGTGACGTATGTAGTCAATAGTAGAAACTTCCTCTGCATTTGGTGTGACGTATGTAGTCAATAGTAGAAACTTCCTCTGCATTTGGTGTGACGTATGTAGTCAATAGTAGAAACTTCCTCTGCATTTGGTGTGACGTATGTAGTCAATAGTTAGTACTCAGATTGGCGAAATCCCTTCCTCGAGTTGAAGAGGTCAAAAGGTTGAATCGTACATTTTTAAACGGGATCCTATTTGAAAGATGGTCACCAACAGAAGCTGTTATTTACAAAACCTGATTGATTGTTGATGATCCCTCCAAACTGGAGCTTTTTAAAGCAAACAAGAACCTGCCTAACCGAATCCTTTGCAAGACCACCAACCAGCCAAGATATTTTTCAAAAAAATAGTAGTGGCAGATTCCGTCGAATAGTAAACTTAATTGTCATATCCCTATTCTTGTGATGACGTGGCGAGACAAGGTCATGACTCTATTCCTTGGCCCTTTGCTCACGCCTTCCAGAAAATGATCGACCTACATACAACATTCCAAACTGCACTTTATTGCTAAACACAAAAATAAGAAATCTAATCTAGTAAAATAAAACAAAAAGCATTAAAATAAAGCAGTATTGTGCCAATGCAGATCTTATACAGGATATTAGGATCAGATCATGATATCACTTTCTTCCAATAAACATTGTTGTCACTACCAAGACTATGGCAGCATTCGATTTGGCCATTAAACTCGCGCTTCCTAAAATATAGTCTGATGTTAAAGCGATGCAACAAAATTTCGACAATATTCCAACGACAGTATTCATTGTAGTGTGGAATCTAAATATTTTAAATAATTTTGGATAACGGCTGAAATTCCGTAGACTGATTCCATATACACAATGACTTAGCATATGAACATATTTATTTTTTACCCGCAGTTTTGCTAACATTTGGAAAATCTTTTTTCGGTTTGGGTTTGATTATGGCATCGAAGACCAATTAAAACTTTCGTACGAATCCATGTGAAAGAATTCATACTATTCCACATGCATTTGTAAATATATATATCTTAGCTTGCTTATATCTATTTTAGACGTGAAAGCTGTTCAAAATTAAATCAAATAATTTAAAATTAGTTTAAAAACTCAATACTTAATTAGAGTAATTAATTGACGTATATTTATGTACCTGTTGTTGCTGAGGGTGTCTGCGTTGAAGTTGTCTCCTGCAAAAATGCATCAGTCACAATAGAACTAAACGGCACAGAGGTTGTTCCTCGTGATGATGGTTCAGTTGATGCAGGATTCACTCCTAGAAGATACATACAACCTAATATTTATAAGCATTTCATTTAAATAAAGTTCTCTAAATCCATTTCACTCGAAAATTATAAATATTTGCAAAACATCGTTGAAACTGAAATCCTTTATGGAAAACTTCACTAGCAGCTTTCTTACTCAGCAATCAATTAGTATTTGACATTGTAGAACATTTACAGTAGTACGCTAATGGAAACTATAAAAGACCGTCTGAAACGCATTTCTTTCGATGAGTTATATAAATAAGTGTAGCACATTAAATTCAAATAAAAACCAAGGATTTGTTGATACTCGCCATGTCATTAGAGCTGCTTCTGCCTCTCAGGTGAAGAACTAAAGGCGTTTCAGAAGATTCTCCTAAGTTCGCTCCTAAGCGTGCTTAGGAGCAGACTTAGGAGAATACTTAGGAGCGTCTTAGGAGCTCCTAATGATTAGTTAGGATAGGAGCGCTCCTAAACGCGTTTCAAAACATTTCTACTAAGACGCTCCTATCTATTAATTCAACTAAGTCTGCTCCTAGCAGTCCTCCTAAGTGTTTATTGTTTGGTTACTTTTACATCCTATTTATTGCTACCATTTTTATTCTTGTTCTTTTAGCTTATGCAATTTATTTTATGTCCGATTTTAAATTTACAACACTGTCACAAAAATACTAAAATTATTTCATAGGTATTTTGCATTTTTGGTGGACTTTATTAACTGGGCTGGAGTAACTGAAACTAGAACTCTAAACCGTTTCAAATGAAATGCTATTATTATTATTGCTTATTGATGTTTGATATTTTGATTTTACAATATGCTGTGACTTGCATCCGTTAAAAACCTTAAAAGGAGGGGCTACGAACAGGTTGACGCGACAAGACATCATCGAAGAGAGCTACGTTTTACGCAAAGCAAGGTAGCCAACATATCAAAGTCGAAAGGTTTATGCCCATTGGCACCAACATCAAAATTATTTCACGATTAAAGCTAAACAGAATCCTTAAGTTCAAGACTGACTTAGCAGTACCTTATCTTCAATTTAAATTTAGATGTTATCAAATAATATCTTGATAATATTTAGATTATTGGACTGTTAGATATGTCTGCTGCACCAGTTAGAAATTATTCGATCTACGGCTTAAGCTCGAGATTACCTTGTTTGGTGCAATCCAGCGTTAGGGTGGGCAACAATATCTCATACCTACACAGTCTTTATAGGACGCCAAAGTACAAATTTTGGTGCTCAAATAAACTTTTTTAAAATTCTAATTTCATCTCGATTGACTAACGGTTTGTCAAAATCAGAAACCTTTTGCAACGAATGTTGTGTGCTGCTATTATTTAAATATAAAAGTATTCCGGCTGTCTAGCGTTGCTTCTTATTCAGCAATAACTTGTAATATTTTCAACTTTGTAAAAGGTCGCGAGGTGACCGTGCGCTGTCTTTGATCTAACATAACAAAATTGGCGGTCTTAGCCTACCCAGGCGTTTGGTCAGTTATTAGGATCCAATAGAAAATTTTCAGTTGTTTTGTATTTATTTGTGCTTGCTTGCTTTCTGCAAGAGCACATAATGATAAAACCATATGCCACTAGACAAGCTGTTCTCTACTGTCAAAAGCAACGCTCTGTTAAACTCAACTACGGATGGCCCCACCCCGCATGTGTGGGGGGGGGGGGGCTCAGCAGTTATCGTGTAGGTCATGTCGCAAGCCTAATAATTAACAGCGTGGTGCTTGTCACGCTCTTAGTTATTATGTACTCTTGATGTTTGAGTACGTTGAGTTTGAGTTTTGAACCGATATCATCAACTTCTGAAGGATCTAAAAGATGTACGCCACACTGCATGAATTTTATTTAAACTTTAAATTATTTTCCATCAAACCAATTATGTGGCATAGAACTAGCTATCTTTTCCACGAGCAAACTTTTAGCTAAACTACTAGCCCGCAGCCCGGCTTCGAGGAGGACTTTTGGCATTCGTATATAGTTGTATGATATTAGCACACCCTTGGTAATGCCAAGATACATGAAGCTAAGAGTAGAGTGTGACAGTAGTGTTTGCCCGAATGGATCATCTCAGTCAGGTCGGCCGGATCCAGCGAAACATTGGCTTAGCTATTGACCTACCCAACTGCTGAATAATTTACATGGTTTCAGAACTAAAGGAGCAGCCGGAAGAGCATTTTGCTGATTTCAAAGTTGAGAGCTCCCAGGCCTCACCGCACTGGTAATGTTTTGACAATGTTTGGAACACTCTACCCGACTCACGGATGGTCGTTGCCGAAGTCCAGCCAGCTCTCTACTATTTATGAAGAAATACGAAAGCATTTATCAATCTTTTACAGAAGAACTTGCGATTCACGCAAAAATAGATTTGAAAAACTCAAAACCTCAAAAAACATTTAAACGAGCATCAGCAAATATTGGTGAATAGAAACATCAAACTTTCAAAAATTGAAACTCTGCAAAACTTATTAGAATTCATAAAACCTTAGGTAAAGGGAAAACTGTGTAATGAAAACAGCGAAGGTGGACTTACAGGTGTTGGAGGACCGTTAGGAGCGGTCTGAGCGCTCCTAAGGATTTAGGAGAATTGTTAGTAAGGAGAAATCTTTTGTAACGGAATTCTCCTAAGTCTCCTCCTAAGCTGTACTTAGGAGCGCTCCTAAGCTTAGGAGCGTCTTTTGAAACGCCCCCAGATGACTATGTCACTTGAAATAGTGCATCTAAAATTCGACGGAACTAAAGATAGATTTATTAAATTAGGTATTGATTGATGAATGTAGCTTACTGCATAATCCGTTATCACAATAGGGCTTTTCACTAGGGCAGTCTGAGCATATCTTATCAGGTGTTGCTGCTTTTTTGTAGGGCAAATAATATAAACCATTTTCAACCCAATTTCCGCTGCAACAATATATTAAATTGTCAGTGGTCTTAGCTGCTCTAATTTCATTTTCAGAATTTAATTTTCCTGACTTTACTTTTCAAACTTTATAAGTCTCATAATTTTTAGAATGTCTCGAATCAGTCCTAGGTTATAGATTAATATATAACTCGGGTTCAAACATACACAAGTAAATTAGAACGGACATTTTGTTTGTCCCGATTGTGAAAAACTAACTGTCAGGCATGTTCACACAACATGCAAACTCAGCTTGCCTGAATAGAAGCAAACTAGATTCGCCAAACTCCAAATGAACCATTCACAGCTCAGTAAAATATAGGAGCAACGAAAGTGCAGTGTACTGCGCAGTATTCTAGGCTGTTAGAGAGTTGAACAAATAACTCTTTAAGAAAGAAGTGCTATACCTTTGATAATGGCTCGTACCGTGGAGGAGGGACCAGATCCTCAAGGCAAATGAATTCGACATAAGTCAAACTTTTAAATTAGATTTTTGACAGGATCACGTGAAAAAAGCTAGGTATTGATCAGTATGGTTCATCTTGTTTCGGATAAGACTCTAAACGTTCCTACAACTATTTGTCTGAGGTTTCATTAAGAAAGCTTCTGAAGTAATTTCACTGAAATCCAATAGAAAAACGTACAACAAAATATAGTTGCAGACCATAACAAAATAGACACCGGAATGCGAGGGTTCCAAGCCATCCAGTTGAGAACATTTGGCAACGGAGCAGCCAAGCTGATTAGAATCGTGACGAACTAGCTAAAACAAAAACGACTGAAAGATACTTGAAACATAGATTTTGAAACGATACCATTCAGAAACAACGGGACTACGCAAGACAGGGGTCCAAAAAAACTGCAATCCTTTTAGGTCAGCATATTGCCATTTCTCGAAAATACAAAGCTATTATGCTCAACATTTACAATTTGCCCACAACGTTGTAATTCCTGTAAATGAACCAATATTTTAACTAGAAATTGCACTGCGCATTATTTGATGAAAGATTATTCTGCTTCAGTCATGGTACTGCCTTATTGCTAACCTGGTAACCTGCTTTACATGTAATACAGGCTTGTATAATATTCATTACTCTATTTAAAGTTACAAATAGGGGCTAAGTGTCTGCCCTAGCAGCTTACCCTACTGTAGCAAGCAATTATCTGTGTAATAGTACCTGAACAAAATGACCACATGTAAAGCAGTTAGGATCGCTACAGTTTCCCGTTGTTTCATCGAAACAGGGCTTCTCAGAAAACCATGCCTCCACTACCACATCCATTGGCGACATTCTTGGTTCTTCTGTGGCGAAAATATTTTCTCCTAAATATACTGTTCCGTCAATTTCATGGGTAAACAAAGTACGGTGATAAAAAGTACACTTGGCTGTCCACTCTTCCGACCATTCCGCCAGATTATCGTTCCAGACCTAAAACATTAGTATGATTTATTTGATTAATTCAAAGTGGAATTATCAATACACGGATTTACTACACTCACGGCTGGGAATCGTCAGGTCATATCCTCAGGTTATTTGTTGTCCGTAGGTTACCATTGAGTGACATTAACACTGGATTGCACCAAAACAGACTTATAGATAAGCTGCAGCTAAGTCAATACTGAACTTGAAGGTTATCTCTAGCTTAAGGTGGCGGTTTCCTTTTGTGTAAATTTGGACCTATTGGCTCCAATTCTTTATGAAAGTAGACGAAACTTTCCAAATATGTTATTTTGGTGCTCTTTAACATTTTGGGACCAGTCCCACATTTTTAGGTGAAAAGATAAGAAATTTTCGGTTTTGGCATTATACTCTCAGTAGATAGTAGATACATCAGATTGGTTGTTAAGGAGGGATAGAGGGTACAAAAACGAATATTTTCGCTTTTATAACCATCGAGCTATCACTAGTGGTTAAGTCAGTATAAGCCAAAAACGAATTTTGGGGTTAAAAACGGCAATTTTCGAGGAAATCAGTTTCTTTCAAAATGACTGCCAAATCGCACGGACAATCATTTATACTCAATCGATACGCGGTCTAATTGCCCATTTTATCAATGCCTCTGGGATTTGTTGCTTTACGCTAGAGATTTGGCTCGGAGATTTACGCTAGAGAAAACCAATTTTGGCAAAACTGCGATTATTTTGTTTGAGCATGGATTTCTCAAAAACTACCCAATGGATTTGCCTGATTTTTGGCTGGATAAAAATTCTTCCTATTGCGGAGGGAGATTTTTCTTGGTTTGAGCTAAAACGTTTCCAGTTGCGAGAAAACTGAATACAAATTTGCGAAATTTCGTGTCACCGCACATTTGCCGTGATTTTCTGGAGTATTGAGGCTTGTTGAGCCAAATCCAAGAAAATGTCCCTCCCCATATGTCCTTCATATCACGGCACAAGAAAAAATTTTGGCCGATTCCACAGTTTTGAGGAATCGATGTTCAAATATTTTTGGTTTGCATTCAGCCTATCAGGTATGCCAAAAACTTTTTGCTAGTTCTGTGCTAATTTTGCTAGTTTCGTAAGCTCACAAAAATGTACAGGTTTATATAAACTTTAAAATATTGTATAAAGCTCTTTCCAACTCCCAAAATTGCGAAAGTTATAGCGTTTCAAAAAGTTACCTCATAAGCCTGCACAAAGGATACCTTAAGCTAGAGCACATCTGTCTTGTGAGAATTGTATGTAGCAGCGGACTTTTGTTGAAGCTAAGTGCCATCGTTGACTATTCCACAACTTGCAGGTCTGAATTTGGCTATGCGTTTTTGTGCGCGATTTCAAAAATGAGCTATGGCCAAATTGCTATGACAGACAAAATGCAAGCGATATAGGACTTGACTTTTCGAAAGATTCTGTTACTTCGTGTACATGTTGATCTCAACAGGAAATTGGGATAACGCATATCAAGCGCATATGGATAAAGTAAGACTGTAAGAAAATTGGTTGGCTAGCTGGTTTAAGGTGGTGATTCCTTTTGGGCACATATTGTTGGTTGACGGCTCGAACCAAGATGAAATTTGATGAAACTTTCCGAAATAAGTTCATTTGGTGTTCTAACACCCTCCGCGCAATCCCGCTTCAAAATTTCGAGATTTCCGTTCAGGACGGTTTTTGCCGACTTCTGACAGTTGAGCAGCAGCTGCATAGTTATGACTATACTCATTTGAAAGATCTCGTAGAGGTCTACATTTTTGCTTTTGTAAGCAACTTTCTAGCTCTTCTCTAGTGTGAGATATAGCCGATTTTCTTATTTTGGCGTTGAAAACTTGTGTAATTTTTGCAGAAATCAAATAATCCACGATTTCTTGAGCTACGTAACCCGTAAAATTAAACTAAGGGCGTCGATTTGAAGGTCTCGTCGAGGCCGATTATCCGAGGCATGATAATGTTCCAACTGCTATCCCGTGAGCTGCTATCATAAAAAATGTAGTTTTTGCAAAAACATGACCAAATTTTTTCCAGCGATTGTGGAGCAGTTACTATGCAAGCTAGAGGGTTGCCACTTACTGTTTCTGTTTTACACAAAAATACCCAGGGACCCTTTTTTAGTTGCCCCGATTGCTGCCTTCTAGCTAAAGTTGCCGCTTGCTAAAGTTGGGAAAAGTAGGCAAAATCCAGGTTGCGCAAACAGTTTAACTAATTTCTTCATAACGAAGAATGATTTCATGATAACTAAAAAAGGGTCCCCAGCTATTTGATAGTGGAATCGAATGATGTAGCCGATGCCTCACGAAAAAAATTTACTTTAGTCTGCAACAAATCTGGAAAATTAAAGTACTTTGAAAATCCAGTAAAATAGTTTCCAAAAGCTAAAGTTAGTTTCATTGCATTTATTAGAAAGAGAGGATGTTAAGCTCCATTTTGATATAAGAATAGCTTCTTAACTCCAAGTAATGAAAGAATAATAAGGGTTCAAAGTTGATGTCCCCAAAAGGAATCACCACCTTAAGGTGGTGGTGATTCCTTTTAGAGACATCAATATGAACTGTCTGAAATCAAAATTCATTCATTAATCGGAGTTAGAAGAAATTTTTCATCAAAATATAGCTTAAGATTTTTAGTGGAAACTGGTTTTACGTTTCCAGAAATACTTTTGTGAATTATAGGGAGTGCAATATTTCAGATTTTTTGCAAACTGAAAAAAAATTTCGAGCGACATCGATACCGCTATCAAATGGCTGGACGACTTCTTAACTATATATAATAAAAGCTCTTCGCTGGTGAGAAATTAGCAGTGATGGACCTTAAATTTTGAGTACTTTTCTTTAATTTGTCAAGCGACAGCTTCAGCTCCAGACCAGCAATTGGAGAAACTCAAAACGTCCGGGGTAATCTTGTGTTGAACATTATCTGTAAAATACCAACCCTCCAGCTCCTCAATCGCTGGAACAAATTGTTCGTATTGTTGCTAAAACACCTATTTTCAAACATTATATACTAGGCATGGGCACAGGTAGTCGGGTAGCCGGGTACCCGGGTCCTCGGGTACCCGATACCCAGTTAAATCCGGAAAAAACGGATAAAGCTGGATTTGGGTTTTTCCAGTGTACCCCCCTCTCAAACATTGTGAAACCTGTCCAATCGCGTTATTACTTTGTATGGATATGTTTTCTATAGATTAGAATTCTCGGCACGTGTTGTTTGGAACTAGAAACTCTTCATTGGCATCTTACAACTTTGCTGTCTTAGGGCCTTTTCGCGGAAGAGTTAAGCCGAGTTAAACGAGTTGAACTTTGTCATTTTAGTGAAAGATTTAACAGGAAAAAGTTAACCTCTTCTATTTTACTCTGCTTTACTCTTTCGTGAAAATGTCTTTGGAGCAGCTTGTCCATTGTTATAAAATCAAACGCAGACAGATCATTTCGGCGGTTACGGTTTGTGGGTTTGTCATATAATTTCAACACGGTACAAATGATTTTTGGGAGACTTATCATTTTTGAGAACAGAAAGTTTATGTCGTGATAGACACGAATTTTCTGATCCCAATTCTCGAGCAAGTTCGGAAATTGCGTTCTCAAGACAACTGGTCACGTAAAATATATTAAAACGTAGCCAATTTCCAAGATATTAGAATTTTGAATTACGGTCTTTAAACTAAGCATTCCAAATAGAACTGACGTCTATTTGATCAGAAAATATTTTATAGCTATAAACTGAATTGAATCTTACAAAAGCAAACGCTATCTAAAGCGAAAAGTGTACATATTTATTTTTACGATTGCATTAAATTCTGTAAATGGTTTATCCATGGTTCGTTTCCACGGTAGAGGAATCCCAAAATTCGGTAATGGTCCAAATATATACCGATACTTTTGGCTATTAGTCACTACAGGCCTGCCTTGCCATTAATTCAAAACGACGAAGTTGCATGCAATACACCATAAGCTTGCTTTATTTTATTGGCAAACGAAAATAATCTTTGAAATGGCAATTTTGTTTTCGGGTACCCGAAAAGTATTCGGGTACCCGGTACCCGGAGCGTTATAGAATCGGGTAGTGTCGGGTACCCGGATCCAATTTTTAGACCCGTGCCCATGCCTATTATATACAACATATGCTATAGTAATTGGAAAAGAATCACATCCCGGATAATTGGGGTATCGGCTTTATGGATTTCCCTCCCCATTTCCCTCCTTCTGTTCCAGTTGGTCCTTTCCCTTTCCCTGCAATTAAGTGCGGCGGAAGTTTAAAATATTCTATCAAGCAAATTACATTGACCATTAAGATAAAGATTAAGACTGTTTAACACGCAAGATATACACTTATCTACCGAATTCTGATTAAATTAAGCTGATGGCCGACGAACACCACGTCACACTCGCTTCGATTATCGCACTGCAGCTAAAATGCCCATGAAACTATCATTCAAAACACTGGAAACGGATATCGCTATTTACCGAACGGAACAGCTTAGTGCTTACCATATACTGCATATTTGTAGCATTAACAGAGCGCCTGAGCGTATTGTGCGAATCAATAATCTGCTGCTTTTCCAAATCTGATAGATAATACCGTTCTATGAAATCAGATTGACCGCCAAAAACTGTCACAAACGTTAAACATAAAACGGCAATCGAGCTTAAACCGATCATTTCCCCTCGAACTTGTATTAGCGCTGTGACAGACCCAACTTGAACACGTTTTTAACTAATCATTTCATACATAGTCACGTCTGAATCAAAGTTGGTGTAAACAACTTTTTATGGTGGTGTCAACACATTTTTAGAACCTGTAATATGATAACACTAGCACTGATTTGTGCAAACTATTCCAGTCATAAATGCCAGGTTTTTTTATTTTTTTGGCCAATTCAAGCAATAGCTGACAAAGTTCCGTACCGTCGTCAATGCCTTCTATAAATTTCATACGCGTGTCACACTTGTACCAGCCCTGGAAAACTGGTTCCAAATTAAGAGTATACCGTAAATCCGCAGGTCAATACAGGATTGTATCATGGTAGTATTTTCTATAAATTTGAGAGAGGAACGTTCTGTTAATATATAGTCAGAAAATATCAAAACTTTTGTAACAAACCCCACATATGTATATACTTTCCTGAGTTACAATCAACGGGCCATTTTCATAAAACGATTAAATGGATTAACTTAAACGGATTAACTTAAACAGATTAAATGCATTAAAAACACGTATTTACAAAATCATGGATTAAACTACTTAAACAGATTAAACTGAGCCACAGCTTAAAAGGATTATCTTAAGCGAATTAAATTAAGACGTTTAAGTTGTTTAATCCGTATTTTACGAATACACTTGTAATCCGCTTAAGTTAATCCGTTTAAGTAAATCCATTTAATCCACCAGTATAATCTTAATTTTATGACTACAAATGAAGCTACATAACATATTTCAAAGTTTATCTATTCTGTTATTATTTCGCTGACTGATGCTACAATTGTATATTTTAAGCATATTACTTCAGCTAGCGCGTGACAACGTCCTACCTCAGTCTGTAGCTAGCTACACTACAATGATATCATTATAAGTAATGTTCATTGCACATATCAAACATTGTAACGTTTTTATAACGATGATTTTCAGGTTTACAGTTTTGACGTGCTTGCTTGAGAATTAATTAACTAAAGAATTACGACCAAACACGTAAAATGGTCTGCAAAGGTGATAAGCTGTTAAGTGATTTCTGAGGAACATTTTACTAAATTGTAGGCCTGCTGCGCAGTAAACTTTTCACTTTAGCAAGGTAATGATAATGTTAAAAGAATGCTACTTACAATATTTTTGCTGTCAGTTCTGAAATAATTATATATGCTAACTAAAAGGTCTGCAATTTTGGTGTGGAGTACCCAACAGATGCGGAAATTTTTTACCAAACCAACATTTCTTTACAGCGTGGCAGTTCAATCAGCAGTTCAGGTCCCCTTTTCATGCGTACTTTCTCTGTGCTTTTTATATGTGTGTATTTACATTTGGGTAGCTAGCTTTTACACGTATTTACGTATATGTGTATACATACACACACATATATATTATGTAGATATGTAGATATGTATATATGTATGTATATATATATTTATTTATACTTATATGTATGTATGAATTAATTTATTTCCCCAACATAGTTCATGTATTCTATCGACATTAGGCACATATATATATAGAGGGGGGGTACACTAGGGAGAGTTGACATGTTTGCAGGCTATATGTTTAACACATGTCTTAGCCTGTCTTAGCCTGCCTATTAGGCAAGCTAAGATTTTTTTCAGTATTCTATCGACATTAGGCACATATATATATAGGGGGGTACACTAGGGAGACTTGACATGTTTGCAGGCTATATGTTTAACACATGTCTTAGCCTGTCTTAGCCTGCCTATTAGGCAGGCTAAGATTTTTCCTGTATTCTTTCGACATTAGGCACATATATAGAGGGGGTACACTAGGGAGACTTGACATGTTTGCACGCTATATGTTAATAGCATTTCTATTTAGTTCCTAATATTTAAAATTATGATAAATTTATTGGAAAATTTTCAAATCATGAAATATAATAAACAAATGGAAAAACCAAAAAATTAAATACACAGATCCAACTATCCTGAAATTTCATACATACAAATACATAAATCCGGGAATCAATGTGCATAATGAAATCATGAAAAGAAGAACTAAATGAACTACACATGAAATGGATGTATTGACAGCTGAAAATAGTCTGCTATTAAATTCTAATTAACTGAACATTCTTTTTTACCTATCTATAACATTTCCAAAAGCCTATGTACATAAACAAACCTAAAAATTTTAAATAGTATTTCTTGAATAAATGTATTCTGGTTTTCCATATTCACAGTCCATTGGATAATATTCAAGAAATTCAAACAAATCCTCAAACACGTAAGCATAACTAGCAAACCATTACACAATAATTGCAATCGTAAACATAATGACAGTACCGGATACATAAACTACTCATTGAAATAAAATCAAGACAATATGAATGCCTAATACTATTAAAGCAAAAAAAACATAAAACATTATAATAAAATTCTACATGACAATATTTTTATTTGAATCAAATATTAGAAATGTGCATTTGAATAAATTTCTGTTATACAGGTTAGATAATTATATTTATCGTGCAGATAAATTGTGAAAATATATAAAGTTGTACAATAGCTATAATTAAACTAACTGGTTTTCTGCTTTAATTCTAGATATTTCTTTTAGAGTAGGCTTCAAAGGAACTCACCAAAAGTTAGTTTGTGAAAAGACAACTTTTTCTACAAAGCATCTTATAGCACATTATAACATAAACCAGTCATGTTGAATTATCGCAAAGACAACCAGATTTAGTACTGAATAGAGAAAATACTCAGACAAAAAACTCAATTTATACCTGAATATTATAACATTTCTGTTAACACATGTAATATCCGCTTTTTTAATTGCATTTGGGGGGGGCGGGGGGGGTGGGAAAATTTTGTGGAAAACGGCTGTTAATGAGGGAATCAATAGAATACTATTTGCTATTGCTTCAGCATCCTATCCTGCAAATGAACGTAACACGTTATCACAAGGAACAGTATACTACAAGATCCGTGGAACAATTACAAGATCAAAGTATAGATAGATATGACAACGAACAGCAAATACATAAAACAATATTCTGATATCATACGTTTTAAAAAACCAACAAAACAATAACTGAAACTAACAATGATTTTATAAATGCCTACATTCATTATACATTTATTTTTATCATACAGAGTTGTTCCAAAACAAGTATAAAATTGTCGGTAAAATTAATCAAATTAAGTACTATTATTTTTTGTTTCTCTAACCCTGAAACTATGAATTTAGTTCGAGGACATCTATATATAAATTTTTTTCTACAAGCCTTCAGT
Organism: Trissonchulus latispiculum; assembly: GCA_030248195.1. Taxonomy (NCBI): domain Eukaryota; kingdom Metazoa; phylum Nematoda; class Enoplea; order Enoplida; family Ironidae; genus Trissonchulus; species Trissonchulus latispiculum. The sequence continues at coordinate 14,377 of JASAND010010368.1, forward strand.
GCAAATTTAAAAAATTGTTTACAGTAACATCAATTTTTAAAACTAATACTTGATCCTTTTAATAATTTCATAATCATAGAGACATGGTAGAGTAATGCAATTGGCAACTAATATGTAAATATCCGTTCAAACAAGGAAACTTTACATTGTTTATATGAAATTGTAATTTATAAAATCATTGCTAAATTAAGGAGACCAAATAAGAAAAACCATATTTACAAGTGAAAGTGAAAACAAAAGGAACATATATGATCAATTCACATCAATAATATGCAAATAACAACGAAAACAGAAACGAATATAACCAGTAACAAAAGAAATACAACAACTACAACGTAAATTATTGCACAATATTCCTGACAAGAATTCCAGACTATAGTATACTTCTAAGTAATCTGAGCGTCAGATGCACCATCTGAAGTATTAACAGTAACTTCATTGATATTCTGGTTGGCACGCTGGGGATGAGCGCTGATTACAGTTTGAGTTAGCGGAAAATTCCTGAGATAATCATCGTCCTTGTCGGCAAGAAAAGATTCATCAGTATTCACTGATTTCGAAACCATCGTTCTGAAATCATCAATTTATACTGACGTCTTCTAATAAACAAATATTTTTGGTCATTACTACCAACTAACTCAGGCCCATACGGTATCCTAATATTTCAAAAAAATCACTAATAAACCATTAGTACAACTGCATTTAGCTATAGTACTAAATTTAATTGTAATAAAAATAATAGTTAAGAAAATACAAAATAAACGCATATTATGCATTAAACCTTAATGACATGTTCCCTTATTTAGTCTTAACCCTACACTACCGTTCATAAAAAGGTGTGGAGATTTTGCTACTTTATAGAAATCATATTTTCACATAAACGCACGTCAGGTAAATGTATTCTTAATAATGTAAGTGCTTAGTATACATATACAATTTGTTATTTAGTTTTATCAAGGGAACATAATAAATAACTATGAGTGTGACAACCGTCAAGCTTTTAGTTATTTGACTTGCGGACATGATCTGCACGATAACGGCTTACCCCCCCAATATATTTTGATGCAGTTGTACTAAAAACAACCCGCTCTTTCATTTGGAATGGTTAGAAATGCTACTGGCAAGTTGCCAAAAATTTTTTGGGGTGGGTTTTTTCCCGCATATATATATATACGTACATGGAGTTTTTTCCCTCAGTGGGTTTTTCCCGCCAGTTTGGGACAATTTTTCTCGCTAACGGCACACCCTAGAGAGGTGTACTATAGCTCATAAGAAAGCTTACGACTAAGGCCTAGCTACCTGTATAATCAGCATTCGATACGTCAAACCATTGAAAAGTTCTGGCCAAAAATCTGAAAAGTGGGGTTTTTCCCGCTTGACTATATATACGTACGTAGCATAAAGTTTTGGTCAGAAATTTTCAACTTTGAAAACTGCGCTTCCAAACAAGTTAGGTGCGTTTGTTTTTTCCGTGTAAGTCACGCGTGGAGAAGCACTTTTTTCTAACTTACAAACTGAACAATCGGAGCATTTTCAGCCGATGAAGTTTGGTTTTTCTCAGATGCCTCAGCGCTAAGATGGCCAAAAAAGACCACGTTTGTGTCACGGCTACAAGCTAGAGCTCTTCACGCCAACGACAGTCAAAAGTAGGGCTGATAGAAGCAGAAAAAGTCAGACTTCCTGTGAGAATCCAATTCGAGGTTTGTTGTACTGGAAGCTTAAAAATAAGTTAAGAACTTTGAAAATAAATCTATATGGATAAAATAGTTCAGTTTTCATCCAAATTATATTGTACACACAGAAAACATGTTCCCAAGCCTGTTTAGGAAGTGCCCGCCGGGACTTGAACCCGGGACCCCCCCCCAGACACGAAGGTCTAGGTTGCTCTGCTGCTGAGCTACGGTCACGCGGAAGGAAGGAACAGGCCTGGAAATATTTAAAGAAGCTGTCTACCATACGTGCGCAAGGGGTGTACTGAGGGTGTACCAGGTACACCCTAATTTCTGGGGGACCGCGCTGTGCGCAAGCAAAATCAGGGGGATCGCGCAGCGCGAGCGAAGCGAGCGCTATGGATAATGTCAAAATTGCGCAATTCAACGTGTGAACTATTCAGAAAAACTATCCTCTAATTAGTACTTCCTATTAATATTTTCCTTCTGCTTAATTTGCACAAAAATGAAAGTTTTGAAGAGCTTCGCAAGCAGATTAATTGCAATCTGTGAAATGAATAAAAACGAGTGAGAAATTCAGCATGTGTACATATTTGCGAATACCTTGGAAATGTTGCGATCCCTGTTGCGTGTTCTACCGCTCTCGCCTCTCCACGTCGCCCGAACCTCCCCCCGTTGTGCGAAGGGGGACCGCGCAAAAAGAGTTCTGGTACACCCTGTGAAGAGAGACCTTGCCCATGTATGCTGTCTACTCCAAATATTTACAGAAACTGTCTACTTCACGGAAGAAAACACATCTAGGAAAGCAAACGAAAGTGTTTTGGAAAAATGAAATGACGACATGACATCTGAAAGCTTATATATATAATTCAAATTCAATAAAATTATAAAAATCTGGAGAAATTTGAAGCCCAAAGTTTAAAATCTTAATTTGAGAATCAGGAAAACTAAGAGAAACAACATAGAAAAACTTCACGTACAAGTATATATAGGTAGGACCGAGACCTTAAACATTATCATGCGATAGAAACCCCCTGTTTATAATCATAGGGGGAGTGAAAATGGTCGAATGACCGTGTACGGTGTAAAACAAGGCTGCGCAGAAGCTGCCCTGCGCAGATGATATACGCAAAAAATTGTATATACGTGTCGAGTTTAGTATGTTTGCGAAATTTCATCGCCGTACCACTTTCCGTTAAAAAGTTGCGCCAAAAATCGCTTGCGAGAGTCATGTTTTTCCGGTTCTCCGCTTTGACGTCTCATGAGGGGGTTTTGTAACTGTATCCTGCCTGAGAATACTCATATGTATTTTACATGCGACGAAGGAGCATTTTTGGTTCTTGTAAGTGTGTAAAAGGCGCTGCGCCGTCTTAGAAACTTGTTCGAGCACGGCGCCAGCTAAATATTGGTCAGAAGTTTTCAGCTTTGAAAATGTTCGCTTCCGTACAAGTTAGGTCCGTTTGTTTTTTCAGTGTAAGTCATGCTTGGAGAAGCGCATTTCTTCTAACTCACAAACTGATTTTCATTTTGTCGGAGCATTTTCAGCCGGTGAAGTTTGGTTTTTCCGAGAGGCAGTGGCGTGTTAATGTAGCTTTTGGACAGTTGTTTGCTGCCCGGCCCGGCCGGCCACCGGAACCAAAAGCTTCCTCAGCGCTAAGATGACCAAAAAAGGCCAATTTTGTGTCACGCCTACAGGCTTCAGGGAGCAAGGTACAGGCACGCGGACTGACTATATCTGGCCGCGATCGTGTTCAGACGGTCGGCCCAAAGTTGGCTTTCCCCCCACTTATATACTACAACGTGCCCAGAAAATGCCAAACTGAGGATTTCTGGCAAAAATTTTCCGGCTGTGCCGGGACTTTTTGGTCAAACATCCTCTATTTTGGTCCTCATACCTAATTTTCGAGCACTTTTTACATAGTTATAGCAGTATATGTAGAAAACAGGCTACTTTTTAGCAATTATTAAACGAATATTACTTTACTTACAAAGTAATATTACTGCATTTTTTCTGAGGATTTCTGGCAAAAATTTTCCGGCTGTGCCGGAACTTTTTGGTCAAACATTTTCTATTTTGGTACTCATACCTAATTTTCGAGCACTTTTTTACATAGCTATAGCAGTGTATATATGTAGAAAACAGGCTACTTTTTAGCAATTACTAAACGAAAATTACTTTACTTACAAAGTAATATTACTGCATTTTTGCCAAGACCACTTTGGATTCCCCCTACAGTGAAAACCGGGGGGCAGGGTTTTCAAAATAAATACACGAAAATATTGCAAATTTGTCGTTGTAACTATTACCAAGAGTACATAATAATAAGAGTATGCCACTAGGCAAGCTCTATGTTATCAGAGCAAAAACTATGCTCTGCACGCTAACGGCCCAACCCCCCCCGCAAATCAGACCCTTCACTTCAAAGAATTTTGTGCGCTATGTTTGTGTTCTAAAGCTCAAAGGAGGCACAAAATTCGCGCACGCACTGCTTGTGTTTTTGAGCTTAAGCACATAAACATAGAGCGAGTGAGCGTACCCCCGTTTCGACTAGGTACTGATTTGCGGGGGGGGGGGGGGGGTGGGCCGTTAGCGTGCAGAGCATAGTTTTTGCTCTGATAACATAGAGCTTGCCTAGTGGCATACTCTTATTATTATGTACTCTTGCTATTACTCAACCCAGAACTATAAGAAATGCATATACGTAAGGTAAGGTACTGGCTTTTCCTACAGGGGGGGGGGGGGGCGGGGCCCCCCCCCAGAATTTCGTTCCCCCCAGACTTGGGTCGCCCCCCCCCAAAATCGCCCCCCCAGGATTCGGGCCTTCCCCCCAGAACTCTAAAATGCCCGGAAAAATAGGGTTTTGAGGGTAAATTTTTAAAACTTAAAACGGCTTCGCCGGATTTTTACTCATTTTTAAGCATTTTTTAGCTATTTTAAGCTTAAATTTAAGTTAAACATAGTTAATTTTTTAGCTCAGCAGCAAAAAATAGCTATTATTAGGCATTTTTTGAAAAAATTTTCGTCCCCCCCCCCCAGAAATCCGAGCCCCCCCAGACCTGGGGGGGGACCCTCCCCCCAGACTTCCCCCCCAGAAATTTTTGCCTAGGAAAAAGCCAGAGGTAAGTAAGGGTTTATATTATATATATATATATATATATATATATATATATATATATATATATATATATATATTTATATATATATATAGTCAAGCGGGAAAAAACCCAATTTTTCTTTCTTGGACCAGAACTTTCGACTGGCTTGGGCTAGTACGACTTTGATACTACATTTAGTTAGGGTTTGCCCTAAGCTTTCGACTGA
>JASAND010010370.1:0-10362 GCA_030248195.1 Trissonchulus latispiculum
CGGTTATGTGGAATAGGAGGTAAGTCTCAATCCAATGATTGCGGGTCGAAAAAAGGATACTATGCTACTACTGACAAATTTTGCTTGCATACAACGCATTATTGTGCAAGAAACCAAGCAGTGCTGTTGAAAACTGGTGTCATTGGCTCATTTTGTTCGGAAGTATAGACCTGTGCAGGAGTCCCCGGACACAACCCAACCCAGTTGTTGATAAACCCTTTTGAAAAGAAAATTTTGCTCTAGCTGGTGGTACAGCCAAGACACATTGTGTCGACTAGAGGCCATTTTATAGAATTTTATCATCAAGAGCAGCCATCTTGTTTGACTTTGCTTTTTTGCAAAATTCTGACAAACGAAATCTGACTAATGAAATTCTGATTAATGAAATTCTGACTTATGAAATTCCGACAAATGAAAGTTCAACTTATATAGTTAATATCAAAAACCTAAATTTTGACTAAAGGTGCATTCATAGTCGCGAACGCAGAGACGCGCGTCGACGCCTCAGATTGTAACCAGGGTATTTTTTACAGGGGGGGCCCACGAAATTGACCTTCCCCACCCCGAAAATGCCTTCCCCCCCCCCCCCGAAATCGCCCCCTCCAGGGATTTTTGCTTCCGCCCCCCCCGGGATTTTTTGGAGGCCCAAATTTTTGCCAATTTTCAAAAATTTTCCGGCTTTCCGAGATTTTTTCGTAAAAATAGCTATTTTTAGCTTAAATCCTGGCATTTTTGAGAACTTTTTGCGTTTCACCATGCAAAATACGCCAAAAAATACCATGGTTTGGCTCATTTTTGCAAAAATTGTTCCCCCCCCCGAAAATTTCTCCCCCCGGGCCCGGACCCCCCCCCCCCCCCCCCCCCCCGGAAAAAAATCCCTAAAAAATACCCTGTTAACATTCCATTTTAACATTTTAAAAATAATTGTAGCTTATTCATGCTCATGAACTCATGCAGACGCTTTACGTACGCGCGTCGACGCGCGTCGAAGCGCGTCTGCTTGCGTCTGGAACTATGAATGCACCTTAATGAAAGTTTGAAAATTTAGTTTCTTTCTACAATGAAATTCTGACATGAAATTCTGACCACTGAAGATTACTGAAGACGAACCGAGCGCACGGAGGGTGCAAGGGTCATCGAAATGTAGCTTGCATCGTTGCCTTTTAAGGGGGTCAAAAATTCGACCCTCTCCGATTTCGCTCAAATTGTGCCCATTTATACTCCTTAAAGTCCTACACAAACCATTGAAATTTGAGGCGATTGCGCTCAGGAACAAAAAAGTTACAGTCATTCAAAATTTGCAATTCCTTTTGAAAATGGCCCAAAATCGGAACTTTAGATGTTTCGCTTCTGGCAAGGATAACTTACTCACATCAAACCCGTTCGAAATATTCTATAGCTCATTTTGTAGCTAAATACAATATCTAAAACTTGACGAAGAGCTTTTTTCAAATTTCGGCTTCTAACTGTTGTAATAATCGTTTCCGTGAAGCAGCCCCAAAAATAAGTCAAAATGTGACATTTTCGAAATTTGTCGAAATTTACAAAGATGCACAATATCAACATCAATAGATAGCTTTTTCAATTCTAAACAACTTTTCTTCTTGGCACAAACGTCCAATTTGTAGCAGTTTCAAGTTATCGGTCGAAAACCATATCTTCGTGATTTTTCAATTTCAGTGTTTTGGGGGCTCTCTCACGGAAACGATTATTACAACAGTTAGAAGCCGAAATTTGAAAAAAGCTCTTCGACAAGTTTTAGATATTGTATTTAACTACAAATTGAGCTATAGAATGTTTCGAGCGGTTTCTGATGTGAGTAAGTTATTGTTGCCAGAAGCGAAAAACCTAAAGTTCCGATTTAGCCATTTTCAATAGGAATTTGAAATTTTGAATGACTGTAACCTTTCTGTTTCTGAACGAAATCGCCTCAAATTTCAATGGTTTGTGTAGGACCCTAAGGAGTATCAACGGGGCACAATTTGAGCGAAATCGGAGAGGGTCGAATTTTTGATCCAAGTAGCCCCCCTTAACGTGCTTGTTTCCTTTCGGGTATTTTTTGACCCATGCGGCTTTAATCCTTTACGTAAATAGCCAAAACTTGCGAAATAACCTATTTCCGTGCTCTTTGACATTCTGGGACCAGTCCAGGATTTTTAGGCCAAAAGATAAAAATGTTTTGGTTTTTGGCCTTTGGCTTCCGTATGTTTTGGTTTTTGGCCTTTGGCTTCCGTAGGTTGACCAGACATCGGATTGGTTGTTATGGCTGGAAAAAGCACACAAACATGAACATTTTTGTTCTTACAACCTTTGAGCTATCTCCAGTGGTTAAGTCACTGTAAGCAAAAAACCCTTTTCAGGGTCAAAAAGGCCATTTTCGAGGAAATCAGTCTTTCAAAATTACTGCCAAACTTTACGAACAATTTTGGTCCATTTATACTCAATCGATACAGCGTCCAAATGCACATTTTGATGAATCCCTACTAGCTGGACTTTATTGCTTTCAGCAGCAAATTTGGCCGAAATTAGAGACCTTCACGGGCCTGAATTTTCAGGCCCGGCCCGGCCCGGCCCGTTAAAATTTCTGCTCGGCCCGGCCCGGCCCGGCCCGTCTCAAAAATTTTGGACCTCGGCCCGGCCCGGCCCGGCCCAAGGTGAAAAGTTAGGCGCGGTCCGGCTCGGGCCCGTTTTACTAATTTTTTGCCATTGCCCAAAACAAAAATTTTTCGTTTTTCGGAACGTATTCGTGTTTAACCATTTTAAGCGATTTCTCAGGCTCATATTTTTTATTAAGTCTATGCAGTCCTCTGTTCGGTTCTTTGTGCTTAATAGGGAACAGGTCACTGCTCAGCTCGTCGATTCAACGAAAGCACGAAATATACTATAAATTAGGAAGAAAGCATACATACAAAATATTAAAAATAAATAAAACTGGATTTAGGATGATAATGTACAATTTAGAGATAGTATATAAACACAAGTACACTAACTAAGTCCGGCAGTACTCTTCTAAAAAGCTACGAAATTCATAAAAAATCGAAATATAATTCCACTGACTATTGAAAATTTATTTTAGAAATTAATATTATTTCTAATAAAAATTGACAGAATTGAAAACAAGGCAAAACTTTTAACTGAGAACACCAGGCCCGGCCAGAAGCCCGGCCCGCACCCAAAATTTTCCTACCTCGGCCCGGCCCGGCCCGGCCGGTTCCACCTTAGGCCCGGCCCGCGGGCCGGGCCGGGCCGGGCTTACGGGCCTGAGTGAAGGTCTCTAGCCGAAAAGCCATTTTGGCAAAACTGCGGTTATTTTGTTTTTAACATCGATTTCTCGAAAACTACTCGACAGATTCCGAAGATTTTTCTCAGAATGGAAATTCGTGCTATTGCGGAGGGACATTTTTCTTGGTCTTATCTAAAACGTTCCCAATTTCAAGAAAATTTAGTGCAAATTTTAAAAATTTAGCGTCTCCTTGCATTTTGCGAATTTTCTCTAACGTTATGTAACACCGAGCGAAACCCGAAATAACGTCCCTCGGGCCATATGTCCTCTGTATGACAGCGCAAAAGAAATTTTGTCTAGTTCAGCAGTTTTGAAAAATCGATGTTCAAAAATTTTTGGTCTATATTTAGCCGTTACGTCAGAAAATGTTTGCTAATTTTTTTGCTAATTTTGCTAGTTTCGTTAGCTCATTTGAATGCCATGGTTATAAGCTTTAAAACGATGCATAAATCTCTATCCAACATCCAAAATTGCGAAAGTTATGGCGTTTTAAAAAGTTACCGCAAAAGCACTGCACAAAAGGATACCACCATCTTAAGGTGGCGCTTACATTATGCGTCTTTCAAATAACTCCGTTACGGCTGATAACGAGTTTAGGAGTATAGAATAGCGGACCAACATTCTGAGAAAGGACGTTAAAGGAACAGCTAACTGAGTTTTTGAGAAAGTAAGTTAGCACGAGCATACATTCTTAGAATGTAAGTTGGCAGTTGGCACAGTTTCACAGAAAGGACGTTCTAGAATTAACGGACCACGTGTTTGGCTAGCAACCATTACGGCTTTAAAAATCGAAATCTTACAATAGCCACGTATGATAAAATCGAATGCACCAAGTAAACGAACATAAAAAGAGCTTTACAACGATATGCATATCTCTTCTGTACGTAGTTCTATCAAAAGTTACTGGCAGTGGAAAATATGGCAAAGTTACGTTGACCATTATCATTGCGTATGACAAAGTAAAAACTAGTCGTTTGAAAATGAGTTCTACTGGATATATCAAGATGCTTTTGTGTTGGATTTGTTTATGATTTTATGAAATGCATTACAAGTTATCAAAATATATGCGCAAAGTAGAAGCGATTATTGGGCGTACGTTGCAGCAGGTAGCTGCATTTAATGTAAGTTTTAGGAACATAAATTCTATTCTAATTCTCTGTTTCAGAGAGAAGATCGACGGCACAGGAGGTGTGTATGGTCCCTCCTGTGTCCAACATATCAAAGTCTGAAGTGGATCACTATGGAATATGGATTTAAGAAATGGATTTTCAAATGGAACGTGGATTTACATAAAGAAGTTTCAAAAGGAACATCAATCAGCTAAGTTTTCGAATTCAATTTTCCTTCAGTTTAAAATAAATTAGATTCAAAATTTATAATATTAATTGAATTGAGATTCATGTTGTAATGGGCATGGGGGGAAAAGATTAGTTGTAATTAAAGTTCGAATAAATCAAAGAGTGGACTTTCATTCTTTCCTATCTTTAGACTCGGCTCTAACCCTTCGCTCCTTGCTTCTGCAGCCTTTTTTTTGACCCCAGGCTTTCCGAGTAGCCATACCGAGTTTTCAGCCATCTTAGTCACTCGAGGTATGCGGGGGGCAAACTTTGTTGCTAACAGTCAACGTCGTTTGCCTTGGGTGTGACTGCGGCCACGTGCCAATAACCGTACACCGACTTGGCTTGGGGATCACGTTTTCTGTCCGTGATCTTCGCTTCTCCGCTTTCTTGTCCACTTTCAAAGGACTGCGGAGAGCATCACCGTATAGGCCTCATGTAGTGCCTTGATGGTGGATAAGTCCGTAGCGAAAAAAAAGCGATTATTGCAAACTTTCCAAAATAATTTTCTAATAAATGCTTCAACCACAATTTGGTAGAATTTTGCATGTACGTTAATTTGAGAGGTATATACGCAGGGGCAGTTTTTTTAGTTTTTGTTCGTTTTAGTTTAGTCGGATATTCCGAGAAATGTTGATTTTCAAAGTTTTGAATATTAATAAAATTCTCAACATTGCGTAAATCGAGAAACTAAAAAATTGCCTCTGCGTTAGGTTTATTTATATATACATTTGTTCAAAATTTGAGCTTATTTCATTCAGCCGTTAATGAATGACACCGTTTTGAAAATTTAGACTTATCCCTTCCGTGTAGGTAGCAAGCCAAGCATTGGATTCTTCAAATTCTAGATATTGCTATTATTTAACACCAGCTACCATTGCTGAAAGTTTGAACTGGATTTGTAGAAAAATGAACTCAGGAGAACCGTTCCCGGTAATGCAAGCGCCCCCTTAATCGCAAAAAGCTAGTGGGACAACTTCAACTACAAATTCTAATCAATAGCCCATAATTTGTAGTATCCCTACAGAATGTTAGTAAAATTTGTAGTCCTCCAGTGAACGCAGAATTTTTGTATCTGTAACACGCGCTGGGTTTGAGCTGAGCTCCAGGACATTGCAACAGAAAGCGCGACACTTTCTTTACCTATATGTGCAAAGATCAAGTCATTTGGTTCACTCTAGCTCATTTTATGACATTTTGATAATGACACCTAGTTTTCGGTCCAACCATGCCAAAATTTTGCAAAAGTTTAGACCGATGTAACCTTTGACTGGGTTGGGCTAGAAAAGTTTTGCAATGATGGCAAGTCATCCTCTGTGCACACAGCAAAAATTAGAACGATAAGCTGCAGCTAGTCTGGCACATTGCCAAATGTGGAGGGGAAAACCCACTTTTTGGGGAACCCACCCAATTTTTTGAAAAGTTTTTAACAACCAAACAGGGAAAGAATTCGACACTATAGCACGGTACTACCAGGGACGCTGCATCGTCCTATGGTGTCAGATTTGGGTAACTTTGCTTCCCTGGCTAGCTAGGGACCGAAAACCCTGAAAGTGCAATTTCGGTACTGGAGGACCCAGGACAGGTCCAATGGTGGATTTTAACACCCAATTGAATCGTGTGAAAAACCATTCTCTACACGACAGACTAATATTATTATTAACAGTATTTGCAGATCGTTACCATGCTGCTTTCCGGAATGTGCGCTGATGATATCGATGACTGTCGTCTCCTACTAGGGATAACCGTTAGCCATAAAACTTTATTCAATTGAAGGACGCATAAGTTTCATCAAATTACATCGTTTTTAGCATTTTTCAAAAATTGCCCGATGTTATATGTTAAACTTTATGAAACTGTCCGTTTGATGACTCATTTTCAATGGCACATGAAATCTTAAACATGGGAACCTAGACCGGGTTTTTTGATTTACGCTAGCTAAAAAGAATTGAATTTTACACCGGATTAATAGCGCTACAACAATTTTTGAGACCTGAGCGGGCAGTATTCTCAAATGCAAATAGGCCCTATCTATAACTAGGAATAGGCCTATATCTAGTTACAGATAGCCTATCGGGAGCTACGAGATCGATCCGACTGATCGATCGATCAGTAGCATCGAGCGATCAAAATCGATCTAAAAAAGTTTTGTCACCAATTTTTGCGAAAAAGGGCCCCTAGGGTAATTCAGGGGTGCTGATCCGAATCTGCAGTCGAATTTTCGATCCAAGCTGCCAAAATCGAGTTATTGACGAATTTTTGAAAATCAATGAAAATCGATTTTTGAGGGGGCCCCTTTTCGCGAAAATTGGTGACAAAAATTTTTTGATCGATAATTTCTACTGATGGATCGATCAGTCGGATCGATGTGTCGATTCGATTTTTGAAATCAGCGAACTCGATTTATATACCCTTGCAACCCAGCAACCTCTCAGCAAAATATTTTTTCGAACCATAAGGGGGGACCAAGGCTAAAAAATCGCCCCCATTTTAATAAGTGCCAAAAGTTGGGGGAGGGGGTTAGTGAGGGTATCATAGGTGCATGCCCTCGCCCAGGAGGAGGGGGTTCAAGGGGTCTGGCACTCCCTTTTGGGTTCGCAAAATCAAAAATTTTTGATATTTTTATCGCAAAACAGGTGGTTTTAAAAAATTTTCTTTTTGCAAGAAATAAACATGCAATCCACCGTTTTTTGGTAAAAAGCAAAAATTCTTCAACTTCTGGGGGGCATTTCATTTTATCTTGGACCCCCCCCCGTTTAAAAATCCTGGGCGCGGGCCTGCACATAGGTGTACCAGGCTACAGTTTACCCCCTGTGAGACCATAGGTGTGTTAGGGGGGGGGGTGGGGGGTGGGGGGGACCCCTCCCCCCAAATGGAGGGGTCGCCAACCCCCCCTAAAAATTTTTTCCTACCCCTCCCCCAAATAGATTTTTTCAGACCCCTCCCCCCTAAAAATTTTTAAACACCTACCTAAATTTTTGAAAATTTTTAGCTAAAAATTCGAAATTTTTCCAAAAAATTTCGAAAATTAGCGAAAAATTGCTAGAATTCGCTTAATTAAGCTAAAAATCGTTAAAAATAGCTGTAAATTGAGAAAATTTTTCATTTTTTAACGAAAAACCGACTTTTCGAAATTTTTCGCCGACCCCCCCTAGAAAATTTTTCCTACCCCTCCCCCCAAATCGACTTTTCGCGACCCCCCCCACCCCCACTTTTTTCGCCAGCCACACCTATGTGTGGGCACTAGTCAACCAGCCATAGGTGTACCACCTGTTTGGGTAGGGGGGGGGGAGTAGAAGGTCCAAATTTGGCTCTGGGGACCCCACCAAAATCCGAAATTTGGGGGAGGGGGACGCCCCCTATACTGTACCCAAGTTTTTTTAGCTTAAAATGGTCCTTTCGCGATGTACAGTACGTAAAACGTACTCAAAAGCTTCTGTCAATAGTTTTCGTAAGCGAAAATAGGGCTTGAAAATTGACAAATTTGTACTAAAATGTGCCTAAATTAGCCCAGATTGTGGTTTATAATTGCGTATATTATCTTTTTATTGCTATAAATAACCATCTTTAGCTGTTTATAGGTGATTTATAGCCTATTTTTCAAATTTTTTTCAAAAATTTTCAGATGTTGCAAAATAAGTTTCAAAAATTTTGCATTTTTTACTTGGTTTGGACCCAGTTTTAGGGGGGGGGGGGTTTGAGCTCGGCTTGGGGGGGAGTAGTCGAGGTCGGGTAGGGGGGGGGAGGGGGGTCTGGCCTCTCCGTGGGGGTTCTCACAGCCCACAGGGGGTAAACTGTAGCCTGGTTCACCTATGGGCCAGACCCCCACCCCCATACCCGACCTCGACTACTCCCCCCCAAGCAGCGCGCAGACCATTCTCCCCCCCCCCCCTAAAATAGGGTCCAAACAAAAGAAATGCTAAATTTTTGCAATTTTTCAAAACTTTTCTGAAAAAATTGTTTAAAACAGTCAAAAACGCTAAAAAATAGGTTTTAAAACGCAATACGAGTGGTTTTTTATTAGATTTATGTCGAAAATAGTCGATTTTATGTCCAAAATGGGCCATTTTTAGCTGAAAAAATTTGGGTACAGTTTTTTGAAAATTTCCGATTTTTGAGACCCCCCCCCCGGGGGGGGGGGGGGGGGGTCTTTCAGATTTGGACTTTTTAGTCCCCCCCCCAACCCAAACAGGTGGTACACCTATGGTGCATAGGTGTACCACCTGTTTGGGTTGGGGGCGGAGTAGAAGGTCTAAAAAATCCGAAATTTGGGGGGGAGGACCCCCTCTAAACTGTACCCAAGTTTTCTTAGCTAAAATTGCTCCTTTTTCGATGTACAGTACATTACGTAAACGTACTGTAAAGCTTCTGTCAATAGTTTTCGTATGCGAAATTAGGGCTCGAAAATTGACAAATTGTGCTAAAAATGCCAAAATTAGCCCAGATTGTGGTTTATAATTGTGAATATTACCTTTTAATTGCTATAAATAACCATCTTTAGCTGTTTATATATAAGTGATTTATATATATATAGCCATTTTTTTCGATTTTTTTTCAAAAATTTTCAGAAATTGCAAAAAATTTCAAAAATATTGCATTTTTACTTGGTTTGGACCCAATTTTAATGGGGGAAAGGGGGGTTTGAGCCTATGTATATAGTTTCCCTGGAACATTGGGTCTGGGGGGTAAATCTTAGCTACATCCGAAATGTGATGGGGCTTCCCCCCCAACCCCCCCCCCCAGTATTCGGACCTCAAATTTCGAAAAATGGCCAAAAAATGCAAAATTTTCTGTAATTTAGCCCTTTTTACATCAAAATAAGGCTTGTTCCTAACGTTTTAGGCGATTTTGCACCGTTTTAAAGCGATTTTAGGTCAAAGTTTTAGAAAATTTTTTCAAAAAATGACCATTTTTCGACCAAATTTAGCTAACTTTTGGGTCCAAAAATCGTTTGGGGGGGTCCGGGGGCAGGGGCGGATCCAGGGGGGGGGCGGGGGGCGGCCGCCCCCCCCGTCGCGATTCGAAGATAGGAAAAATTAAGGAGAGAAAGAGGAAAAAGGGCAAAAAACCAAAAAATTTCGCGCCGTCGGCGCGAATTTTCTACTTTTTAACCGCATCTTTATTGCATTTGTGAAGAAAAAGGTTGAAATTCATCCGATTTTTCGGAGAAAATAACCATTTTTGCCCAAAAATGCCAAGAATTTTTAAAAACTTGTTCAGTTCTTCAGTATAAAAAGAATTAAAGATCCGAAGACCGATTTTATTGCAAAAACAAAAAATTTCTTCAACTTCTGGGGGGCTCGGGCCCCAGACCCCCCGCTGGAATAATTTTACCGCCCCCCCCGTCACAAAATCCTGGATCCGCCAGTGTCCGGGGGGGGGGGGTAAATTTGGTCGAAAATTGTGGGGGGCTGCCCCTCCTCCCCCCAACCCCCCCAAAGGAAACTATGGTTTGAGCTCGGGTGGGGGGGGGTGAGTAGTTGAGGTCGGGTAGGGGGGGTCGTCTCCTCACAGGGGGTAAATTGTAGCCTAGTACAGCTATGACGAAAACTACCGACAGAAGCTTTTGAGTACGTTTAATGAACAGTACATCGAAAAAGGAGCATTTTTAGCTAAAACAAGTCGGCACCTAAAAGGAGCATTATCTCGCCGCTGACATTTTTTGTAAGCTTCATTAGATCGGGTTTTAAATTTAACTGTTAAAGCAAAACCTTCTAAGCAATACGTAACCGAACGAAGTAC
>JASAND010010372.1:0-10404 GCA_030248195.1 Trissonchulus latispiculum
CACCGCACCTTACCTACTCATGTCCGGAGAGAGTGGTTAAGTTTCCTGGACACTTTTCCACCACCGCACCTTGCCGGTTCATGTCCTTAGAGAGTCGCGCAACGTCCTGGACACTTTTCCACCACCGCACCTTGCCGGCTCGTGTCCATTCTGTGCGACACATGTCCGCAGTCAATGGCACACGTCCATACTGAGTAACTCACGTCCATCCATGAGAAATACTTTGCGAACGGATGAAGTCCGTGGAAGTGGAGTACTTCCATTCCGATTTCAGTGTGCCATCAAGAAATTACACCTAATGGGAATCGCTTTACACCTCTCACTTTTCGCTTCGTGTATGCACTTATTTTGGCAATTTCTTTCAGGTATATATCTATATTATTCCATCGGGTGTTCCGATTTAAGTGTGTCATCAAGAAATTACACCTATTGGGATTCGTTTTCCGCCTATCACTTTTCACTCCGCGTATGCACTTGTTTTGGCAAATTACTTTCAGGTATATATCTATACTATTTCATCGGGTGCTTATTGTTTCAGTATACTAATCTTTGCTAACATGACATGCTTTTCATGACTAACCCGAAATTTAAGACGCAAAACACCCAAAACGACACACAAGAGTCTTTTCATGACAAAACCTGATAAGTCGCCAAAATAGGTCTAAACTTTTATCTTATCCTTATCCACGCACTACTGCACATGAAACACTAAAAACTTAGATGCACATACATAGAAATGCCAGTTTATTCACATATCCACTATTTTAATAAACAAAAAGACATCAATATAGCGGCAACATATAAAGAAAGGTAGAGCACATTTCAAACACGGACAGCATGTCAGCGAGTCTGTGAGCGATAGGCATACTGAGACTTGATTCGGTTTGAACAACATTCAAAATCGCTGGATCGGTGAGGAGTGCCTAAAATATGTCAACAACAGGATTTACAGGCTAACATAAACAAATGAATTCCATTTGTAAGGATACGATAAGAAGTAAAAATAAGTGAAAGACGGTGCTAGCGCTACGTGGTTACCGAATAGACCAGTAGTTAGGACAACCCCGCGATTACCTGCTTCTCGGCATATGGACAGGCAGCGAACAATCTAAGACGGATTGCTTTCTGGATTGCTGTTCATCCAGTGCGTCATGTGCCATGCTGTTTGGATGGTCATTGTGGTATGTTTTTACAGAAAGTGGGGTGCGCACCCAGGTTTTTGAAAATGTAGCCTGTCTGAACGAATATTTCTGCATGTAAATGTTGTAGGAACACTTATTTTTCGAATGATCTTGTTTAATATTTTCTCTAACTTGTACATTCTCCAGAGTAACTGCCAAAATTGAAAAGATGCAAAATTGAAAAGATGCCATTGTGATTATTTATCTGTGCCACAGCAGTACTGGAACTTATGTTGTTTAAATTAGTCGTTTCGCTGTAATAGCTTTATCGTTGTTGGCATTGCGTCATGTTTTAATCGTTTAGTGTCATGTAAATGTATCTGTTTGACGGTGTAAATAAAAGACATAACTAGTAGGTAGTTAGGTAGGTAGGTAGCAAAAGTCATCATCACTCATCATCATCATCACGATCACTCATCACTAGGGTTACTTACCGTAGAGAGTTTAGTAGCTTAGTAGTATTGTTTACTAGTAGCTTTGCTATTAGTAATTGTCTACATTTTAGTAGTGTCTCATCCTTTATTCGGTTATCGGTTCAAGCACGAGTGGTTGCGAATCTTGAGTCCAGTTGAGTAGTGATTCGTAGTAGCAGTATCAGTTGCAAATGTCTGTATTTTATTAGTTTCTCATCCTTTATCTTATCGGCTTCAGATTAAGCTTTTGTGGTTGCGAATACTGAGTCCTGGATAGTTTCTGCTTGACTACTTAATGTATCCGCCTGCCGGCTCGAATCCGCGTGCAAAGCGTAGAAGTGACTCAAATCCATATTTACTAGCTCAAGTCCGGCCGGAGCAGCTCAACTCCTATCGTACTGGCTCAAATCTGCCAGGACTGACTCACCTCCGTCGTAATCGGCTCATCTCCGCAGATAGTCTCGTCTTGTCCAGGACATTTTTCCACCACCGCACCTTGCAGGCTCATGTCCGCTGAAACTTGAAAAGTTTCCTGGACTCTTTGGCACCACCGCAACTTGCCGGCTCAAGTCCGCCGAAAGTCGAAAAGTTTCCTGGACAATTTTCCACCACCGCACCTTGCCGGCTCATGTCCTTAGAGAGTCGCGCAACGTCCTGGACACTTTTCCACCACCGCACCTTGCCGGCTCACGTCCTTAGAGAGTCGCGCAACGTCCTGGACACTTTTACGCCACCGATTTCATCAACTATCATCACAGGACAGTAGATCCACCAAGTGTTCTCACTAGGATTCGACAGACGCACAGTATCGGTGATCCAGTCTTCTAGTAGAGAGCCAGTTTGATTTGTGTCAGCGCTGTGGTCCCAGAGGGGGGAGTGGGCGTTGAAGTCCCCACAGATTATTGTATTTGGCTCGCAGGGTAGGGCCGATGGGTCAAAGTTCATAACCATATCGTCGTCCGCCGCTGCCCGCAGAGGCGGGATGTAGATATTTTCGATTTTCATACAGGGTACAGCTTTGCCTTCCGGTTTTATGATACAAACTAGCACCACCGATACATCGTCACCGGCTGCAGTCCAGGGGCCAGGTTCCACACAGTAGGGCAGGTCTTCTCGGATTGCCGTAAGTAGTCCACCTCCGACCGGACGACCAGTCTGATTGTTTCTCCGTCCTCTGGTTCTATCCTTCCGGACAACTGAAACTCCCTGCAGGCTGAAGCTGTGCTCTGGTTGCAGTCTAGTCTCCTGAAGCAAGATTATATCGTAAGGGCTGCCACTTTCGGCAGCAGTTTGGTTGTCTTCATCGTTCATCGTTCAGAATTCCATTTCCAATTGCGATTCCCTAAAACCAAATGCAATTAACTGTTTTATTTCTGAGTAATTTTTCAATCTTTAAATTGATCAATTAATTTAACTTATTAGCATCAATTTTTCAAACTTACTGAATTATGGACTGAGATCTTACAATAGGGATTCTTACCTTTGTGCAAACTGATTGGCAAAGGCTTATAGTACGCGGAGCAGATCAAAATTGTGATTCACACAAGATTGTATTTGCTCCCTGGAGCACTATTCTGAGATAGAAAGTTTACGCTGTGTTAAAGTGAATTCAAGCACGAAAAGAGTAGATTAGATTGTTCTTCATGCGGCTCGCACGGATATGTGATTTGAACATGTCGGGTCTGATTTTTTTAGTTTATAAGGTTTTGATTCTTCACAATATAGTAATGCTATTAATGTGGCTTATCTAACCACCATTATATCTTAAGAATAGCTTGGACAACAAAACTTATTTAAATCAGGTATATTAATAAACTGGTTGAGGCTTCATAGATAAGCTCTATCATTACATTTTTCTGTTTTAGTGTGTGGTTTGAAGCAGCTGCTGGACTCAGCAGTCGTACGTCAACTACTCAGGGGTGTAATATTATTGGTAATATGAGTACGGCCCTTTAGTCGTATGGAAACACGTACTCTGCTAGCATAGCTTAATGCTTAACAAAATCAGCAAACGATGAAGAATTAGTTAATTTTTAGTTTGTTCAAAACGATTAAAATTTATGTTATTGAAATGATAAAAATTCATGATAACATGCATTAAAATTATGCTCAAAAGATGACGTATTCTTGTTAAAGTAGAGAATTCTGAGACAGTGACATTTCCGAAGGCAGTTGTAGTTTGTTAGTTGTTAGCTTGTAGCATTAAATATGAAAACAGTTCTCAGTGTACACAGAGTTCGTTATTGTTTCGCTTTTACTTCGTTCTAGGATTTACCCGGTTAATATGTTCCCAAATGCGCTGCGATTCAACTTATTCTGTTACTTACTGCTAACTTATTTTCTTGTTACATTTTTATACTGTATTTTGTATAGCTTCAAATACAGTCAGTCAGACGAATCTGACAGCTATCAAAACTACAGAAAAAGTAGTTTAGACGGGTAAAACATTTAAGTGTTAAATATTAACAATTCACGCCACTTTCGAAGTATTCTTTAGCAATACAACTGCCACTCAGGTATTCTACAGCCCATGAAACTTTCTCTAGTTTTGAATCCTAATTACAACCTCTGACATAAGAAGACGTGAGACAGACATGACCAAACTCAACAGGATCTATGCCTTACTTGGTGGTCAGAGGTTGTATCATTACCATCAGCCGAAAAGGAACACCCAACTCCGTTTGGAGACTCCATGTGCAGGAGATTAGCACCCTAAAAAGTGTAAACGCAAGATTTGATTTGAAATTCAAAACAGGACTCTATAGATGCTCAAACTTTCTGACTTTCAAAAAAAAGAACTATTTTCTCCTGCTGAGCCGCAAAAACGTTGAAAAGCTGTTTTGTCGAAAAGTTGTGACATAAGCTGAGTAAAGTGCATTGAAAAGATAATCTCCATTATCTAGAACTGCGTGTTCGTCAGATAGCGGAATAGTGAAATAACAGACAATTTCAGATGATTTAACTTCAAGCAAAGAACTGGACAACATGTGTATACCATTCAACCCTAAAAATTATCGTACCGCCGGAGCTGTATTACTCCTGTAATAAATAACCTTATTCCAGGCGAGAACATGTTCAAACAAAGTACCGCCCTTTGGATTAACCCGAAAGGGTCCAACTTCTTCCAGCATTCCACCAATGGAACTGCATTCCGGTCCTAATTGCAGCCAAAGTAGCAGTGGATCCTTGGCTGGATCGTTTTGGGTTTCCAGCAACCTAAATCATGACTCTAGCATAGGTTAGTGCATTGAATATGGAATCTCAGAACCAGAACCGTCCACTTAAGGGACTAGTATTCCTTCACGTGTTTTGGCTGATAACCTTCGCTAAAGCAATCTAATCCAAAATAACTGACACCTTTAGCATAATCTACTTCGGTGTTCTTCAACATGTTCGAAACAATCCCGGAGTTTTGGTATCATAATTTGAAAATTTTTGACTTTTTCTGTGCTAGACTCATAGAATTGCTTGATCGTAGCCAAAAACCATGTTCAATCAAATCAGCACTAACTTTGCTGTTGAATCAAGTTTGCTATCTGTAACATTCCGAGAGATAAACGAAATTAAACATTTTTGGGGTCAAAACTAGCCGATTTCCAAATTTCCAGATTCTTGACAATCGCTACAATATGTAACTACTACATTCGCCGACGGTATTTCCAAATTAAAAACCATCAAGAACCACGCACATATTCTTGCCAAAAATGAGCTTAATTGCCAGAGTCCAGCTAAAGTTCTAAAAAGCTGGTCTTTCAACAACTGCAAACGGTTTGTTTTAACGTGTTCTCCGAACTGCCTCAATGAAGCAGCAACCTATTTCACAGAAACATTTTTGAACTATTACCGAGGTTCACTTTCTTGCTTTTCGTTGCGCTGCGTTAGTGATTTTCATTCGAAGTGTCGAAAAACCATGAAATTTCGAACATTTTCGTTTTTTGCTGGATTTCTAGAGTTGTAGGTTACCTCTGGCGAAACCAAGAAAGGTGACCCTCGGCAAGACTGGGCAAGTCAGCTTGTTTTAGAGCAAACGTAAACGTTGCCTCCTCCTTAACCGTCACTACAGTTAGGGTTCTAATTCAAACCTCAGCTACAAAGACACCACGATGCAACCGGTTGACCGCATAAAAACACCGAGGGTCCTTATTGCTATTCCAATTTGGGGGCTTTGTGATCTAGTAGTGACATATTGTTATCACAAATTTGTCTATTGGTCGAATTGATAACGTGGCTTACTTGTTTCGTTACGGTTTCTAGCTCACTGACTCATGCCGCGGGTGTAAAGTGGTGTTGGCAGCCGCTGTTCAAATTCATATAGGAAAAGGTATCACTCTATTCAGCGATGTCAAAACTTTGCTGTCAAAATTTTGGAATCAACCTTTAGTTACTGCACGGCAGAGCAATGTAGGTCATATTTGGCACCATATTTTTCATAATGGGATTGAAAGAACAGTATAGTTAGATTATTTTTGCAGTTATGGAAATGTGGAAAGAATCTGGCAAATATTTGTAGGAAGTGCCGTGCAAGGAAAACAAGTTTTTTATCAGCTAACTGAAGTCTAAGCGTACATGAAAGCGCCAATTCGCTCTCTCCTGTTCGGACTAAGGCTTCGGCCTTAGTGACTGCAGGCACGCGTTTTTCAATATTTTTATGATAGAAGTCTAAGTGCAGTGCAGTCACAGAATTTCATACCATGAAAGCTAACCAGTATTGGTAGTAGTGTTGATACGAATCAGACCTGGCATTCAGTTGTCCAGCATACTGACTAACCTTCACCTCAAACGTTACACCGGGCAAACCAGTAACTAAATCTTCTTTTGGAGCTGAAGCACCACTGTTGTTGCACTTAGCAGCAAAACAACTCTGGCTAGCATTGCCATTAAGTCTGATAGATAAATTACAATCGAGCCAATATTGGTTGCTTTAAGTTATTCGTTATCAAACCAAATGTCAGAAAAAATCTGCACATACATAACGCCCCTTCTTAGCTTAAATCAGTTATACAAATAGCTATACAGCTTGAATCAGTGCAGCTGGGTTTTAAGAAGATATTTTTCAGTTTTTGGTTTCTAGATATTTGCCTGAGCCATATGGAAAGATTAATTAATTAATTTTAATTATTATTAATTTTAATTATTATTAATTACTTAACGTTTTCAAGGTTTGCAATACTCTATTCATTAGGAGCTTTCCCATTACTTACAGCAGAGTCCGGAACTCCATCTTTAACATATCTAACTTGAGGCATTCCAAAACTTCCAATTCGTTCTTGACCGTCAAAAGTGACCTAGGTTCTCCCTTGTAGCAGTCCTGGTACTGATTGCAGCCATCATTCGCTGTATGAAAAACATTTACAGTTGAAGTGATGTATGTCTGAAAAAGTAAACACAGAACAAAGTAAAATAGGCCACTAAAAGATGTGAATCACAGATAGATCAAATAGTTACGAACGCATAATTTTAATACTTAATACTATGATTATACTCTGAACCCTCGTCCGTAAGCAGTCATGATTGCAATAGTAATGGGCATTGTTATACGTTTCCTAATGGAAGCCAGGTAATAACTTTCACACAATCTAGAAAAATGAGTATGATAGCACATTTTACCTAATAAAGTCCTACTCAAGAATACCAACTCAGTCTTGTTTATACGTACACGTACATGACCAACAGATTTTAGTGCCAAATTAATAAATTAATTGATTTCAGAAGGTATATACTAATTTGATTATTAATTAGTTATTATTTATTATTAATTTATTAATGTTTGCGAGCTTTGCAATACTCTAGTCATTAGGAGCTTTCCCATTGCTTACAGCAGAGTTCGGAACTCCATCTTTAACTTATCTGACTTGAGGCATTCCAATACTTCCAATTCGTTCTTGACCGTCAAATGTGACTTGAGGTTCGCCCTTGTAGCAGTCCTGGTACTGATTGTAGCCATCATTCGCTGTATCAAAAACATCTACAGTCGAAACGGTGTATGTCTGAAAAAACAAACACCTAAGTCAGTAAAAGAGACCATTAAGACATGTTAATCAAAGATAGATGGAATAGTTACGAACGCATAACATTAATTCTTAATAGCATTTGGAACCAGGCATGGGTCTACTCTGAACCCTCCTCCGTAAGCACTCATGACTGTAATAATAGTGGGCATTGTAATGCGTTTCCGACTGGAAACCAGGTCGTTACTTTCACACAATCTGGAAAAAAATTAGTATGACATCATCTTTTACCTATTGTGAAGATAGCACTCACAAGAAACATGCAAATTTATTCGAGTTTAACAAGGTTTGACAAACGCTCAGTATTTTTCCAAGTCCTGTCTAAATCCATCAGTCAATTAGCTAATCTCAGAAATTAGTTCAAGGTTGAACAAGTCAGTTGGCTTGGAATCGTTGTAGAGTGTGGTCGGGGATTTTCGTAGAGCAGCTTTCCGGCGGGTTTTGGGATTTTGGGGTATATATTTTGGATTTTGTTACAGTATCCGGCGTTTGTCGCGTTCCGGACTGTTCGACTGTTGAATTAGTTTGGAAATTGTCATTTTAAGTCTTGCTTGGCGCATTTTGTGATTTCGTCAGTAAATTGTGTTATTTTGAAATATTTCCTTCAGTTGGTTAGGGTCAACATTTTCCGACATCGCACACCACACAGTTACCTCGTGATCTAGTCTTATCCTAAATTAGAGTAGACAACTCATTTTATTCAATAATCAGTGCATTTTACTAACATACGTAGACTCGAACTTCATGTGGCGGCCGTGTCTTGTGGTAGATGTCGAAATGGTGACCTTGACCTAAATTTCAGTCTTAAATTACAGTTTTCACTAAAGTTTGATTTTTGCTTTAGTTTTTACAAAAATTGTTGCGACTAAGCACTAATTATGGACGGGGAAAAATCCTGAAAACCCCCCCCGCGCGGACGTCAGTCTAGTCGGGGCATCTCCCCACATCCCTCAAATTACTCATAAAGACCAAATTTTTCCGAGACCCATTATGCTGAAATGTTGAATCAAATCATTTTACTGCCAATGATGGAGGGGAGGTACGCAAATACAAGTGGAGGGTGTCTCCTCCAAGAAAACCCCATGCTTTTCAACCATCCCTCCACCAAGCTCAGAATCACCCCCACCTCCCCCAAAACCCGGGTCCAAATTGTTCGGAGGGAAAGGCCTTGGGGTCGTCGTCAGAATCAGTTTTGTATTATAAAATATGTCCTGTGACGACACCAAATGACCAGGAGCCCCTTATTGAAAATCGTTTTGAAAAGTTTGAAGGAGCTTATACGGTGTGAATTTTCACCCCCAAACTCCCTTTCAGCCCCTGCTGTGTCTATTTGGGGTTTTCTCCTGTGGCCGGCCCGTCGTTCCCTCAGGTGTCAGACCAGTCAGGGGGCACCCATAAGTCCTGATTATCAACATTATTACGGTTCTGGAGATGCTATTGTAATTTCAGCCGTCAGAATAGCCCTCAGATTCGAATTCGGGGGGTCCCGCCCCCATAAAACCTCTGCCTCCACCTAGGGCCAAAATTTGGGTCAAAATCCTTCTGTGCCCTAATCACGCAGTGCCTAGAATGCGCGGTCTTCACAATCACAGTTTCAGGCAGAATGCTCTGGCACATTCGGCGGCGCCTCCCCATCTCCATGCTGGACAAGGCCAATTTTGATCCAAATTAGCTATTATGGCCGAGAATCAACAGTATACGTTACGTACAATCAGAGTTTTCTTCTGAAGCTCAATATGGCTGCCAATCGGGTCATTGTCAAGTTTTATGATCACGCCCAGTCTTTTATCAACAGTCCCAACAGTTGTTGGCTCCAATGGATGTTGGTCAGGACTCGCCTCAAAATTGGGTTTTTCCGCTGCAACAAGGGGGGCATGACAACGGCCTGCAACCCCCTCACCATGTATGCTGCGAGTATTTCTCATCAGTAAGAATAGTGCCCAACTTTATCGTACGCGTATATGGCGATTTTGCAAGATATTCCCAGTTTTGAACCGGCTTGCGGATATTTCGACGACTGGTTGCCGAATTTGTCGGCGGCTACGATTCACAAATTCCTAAAGATCAAATGGGCCCGTTTGGTGTTTGCAGCAAAATTGTCGAGAAAGGCGCGTATATTTACTTCTAGAATTGGTCCTGGTGTTGTAGAATCGTTTGATAATTTTATTCGTTTGATGAGGACACAATTCCACCAACCAATAATTTCTGCTGAAAAATTCCGTTTATCCAACAGGTTCGGCGGCCTGGAGAATCAGCGTCAATATGTGTCAAGGCTGCAGTTGCCGACTTCGGAAATTTGGCCGTCTGCAGAGTGGACGGGGACTACTGCGTGCAACAACTTCTTCATTGAATTCGTTCCAATTCGCCGTCAGCTTTGGCCTCAAAGTTTCGGTAAGGGAGAACCAGCACATTGAATGAAATTTGCATCGTGTCCTTGATGAGAATTAGAATCTCATGTCGACGGGTTTTTCTGATTTTTTAGCCTATCGTGCATCTCTAGGTTTTTCATATGGAAGCTCAAACATCTCCAAAGAGGGGGTGGCCCCTCAGTTCCTTTTCGCTGTGCGCGGCTGGAGCTACGGGAGTTGAGGGCATGGTTTGAGTCCAAGTGCGGCAGAGATTTGAAGGACAAGGAGGACGAAAAAGAAAAGGGTTCTACGTAATCGGCCGTGGCGGGGTGCACTCGGTCGATGCTGGGATACAAAATCGTTCCGGGGCCACTGATTATATGGCTATGAGGCTCAAATTCCAGGCGCGGACAATATGGATTAGGTTTTACCCATTTCCCTCATATTCGCTGTC
>JASAND010010374.1:0-12578 GCA_030248195.1 Trissonchulus latispiculum
AGTTTTCGAGTTTAAAAACACTGTCTAATGTTAAAATTAGTTAATGGTTGTATGTTTTTTTTCGCATTAGCAATGGCTGAAAATGGGATTTTTGGCATAAAATTGAAAAAAATTTTGGGGGAGGTTTGGGGGAGGTCTTGGGGGGGTTTGGGGGGTCTAAAAAGGGGTCTCTCCCCCCTCAGATTTCGGGGGCGCCCCACGCCGTGTAACGCGGGACTTAGGGTGGGGCACCCCTCTCCTAATTTTTTGGGGGGGCCCCCCCTTTTTAGACCCCCCCAAACCCCCCACAACCCCCCCCAAACCTACCCCAAAAAATTTTTTCAATTTTTATGTCAAAAATCGCATTTTCAGCCATAGCTAATGCCGAATAACGTGAAATCATTAAGTAATTTTGACATTAAACAGTGTTTTTAAACTCGAAAACTTGATTGCCAACATGTTTCTGAGTCCAGAATAAGGTCAATATTGAGTTTAGAAGTCCATAAATAAAATCGTTATAAACGTGTATTTCTCGCGATAATAAACACGTTAAGCCAAAAATTTGGACATTTTTTGAAAAATTTTGCAAAATTTTTACCCTAAAAATACCGGAAATTTTGGGCAATTTTCGCGCCTTCTGCAATGACTACCCCCCCCCCCCCCAGCCGGGGGGGGGGGCCCGGGGCCCCAAAAATTTCTGGGGGGGTTTGGAAAAATGGCTGGGGGGTTTCCCCCCCCCAATTACACCTATGTTCGGAATCAACGGCCCCGAGTTACCCCAGGGGCGACTTTTCGCGAAAATCGGAGACAAAAATTTTTTGATCGATCGATTCTAGTGATCGATCGATCTATCGGATCGATCTCTCGATTCGATTTTTGAAATTAGCGACCTCGATTTACCCCAAGGGCAACTTCTCAGCCAAAACCGCCACCCTCGAAAACCCCCGTAGGCATAGGTGTGTCTGGCGAAAAAAGTGGGGGTGGGGGTTCAGAAAAAAGTAGGGAGGGGGTTTGGCGAAAAAAAGGGGAGGGGGGGTCGCGAAAAGTCGATTTGGGGGAGGGGTAAGAAAAATTTTGTAGGGTGGGGTTGGGCGAAAAATTTCGAAAAAAGTCGGTTTTTCGTTAAAAAATTGAAAAATTTTCTCAATTTACAGCTATTTTTAACGAGTTTTAGCTTAATTAAGCGAATTCTAGCAAATCTTCTCTAATTTTTGGAATTTTTTGCAAAAATTTCGAATTTTTAGCTAAAAATTTTCAAAAATTTAGGTAGGGGTTTGAAAATTTTTAGGGGGGAGGGGTCTGAAACAATTGATTTGGGGGGAGGGGAAGGAAAAATTTTAGGGGGGGGGTTGGTTGACCCCCTCCATTTGTAGGGGAGGGGTCCCCCTCCACCCCCCCCCCCCCCCTAACACACCTATGCCCGTAGGCAAATTTTCGCTAAATTTGGTGTAATATTTTTCCGTGACAAATCTTTTGTAACCCCTAAAGTGTAAGATACAGTCCGTGTAAGTTCACGATTGTAATGCTTCCCACTCATTTTCTGATATTTTCTCTTGAGACGCGACCGCATTCCTTCCACGTTCTGAGTGTGAATTGTCGGATCGTCCGGATCTGGTAGAGATACAAAGATACAGAGATCATACATATGGTAGAGAAGGAGGGAATATCATAATTGAGTGACTTGCTGCTACAACAGACCTCAAATTCGAATTCGACAAACGAGGTCGATTTTGATCGAGTTCTGAGTTTTGAGTCAAATAAATTTTCCCACGGGGTAGGAAACACGGGGTGGAGGGTCGCCAGAGCAAACTTGGTTTGTCGTGCAGGCAAATAGGCCTCAAGTTCGAATTCTGCACCTCGAAAAACCCCAGGGGTTCGATATTGGAGGTCGATTTTGATCGAGTTCTGAGTTTTGAGTCAAATATAAATTCTCCCACGGGGTAGGATAGGAACCACGGGGCTGGAGGGTCGCCAGCGCAAACTTGGTTTGTCGTGCAAGGAAATAGGCCTCAGGTTCGAATTCTGCACCTCGAAAAACCCCAGGGGTTCGATATTGGAGGTCGATTTTGATCGAGTTCTGTGTTTTGAGCCAAATAAATTCTCCCACGGGGTAGGAACCACGGGGGTGGAGGGTCGCCAGAGCAAACTTGGTTGGTCGTGCAGGGAAATAGGCCTCCTGTTCGAATTCTGGACCTCGAAAAACCCCAGGGGTTCGATATTGGTTGAGTTCTGAGGTCAAATACAGAATTTCCCACGGGGTCGGAACCAAGGTGGTGGAGAGTCGCCAGAGCAAAATTGGTTGGTTGGACTGGACAATAAAACTGGCCTCATATTTAAATTCTACGCCCCTAGAAGTAATTTTTGTTGAGATCTGCATTCAAATAAAAAATCTTCCCTGCTGAATACCGGATTCTTTGCCCTGGAGGCCGCGAATTGAGTGCTAAATTAAAATTTGTGTTTTTGATAAAACCGTCACCCTCGAAAACCCCCGTAGGCAAATTTTCGCTAAATTTGGTGTATATAATATTTTCCGTGAGAAATCTTTGTAACCCCTAAAGTGTAAGATTACCCTCAAACCACCTCCCCTCCACCTATATATATATATAGGTGCGTCTGGAGGATTTTTGGGGGGACCACCCAACCACTGCCCGAGCTTGGGGAAAGTGGGGTGACCCCCTTCCTCTTTTTGGTTCCCCACACAATTTTTAGCATTTGTAGACAATTTTATTTCGTGTTTGGTCTTGTCCCTCCCCACATGTGGGGGGAGCCCCCCCCTTTCCCCCACGTTTTTTGACCTAGGGAAAATCAGGAGCTACAGCTGTCTCTTGGCTTGTCTGTCACTGCGCTGCACAAACAGTGTTTATTTTCTGCATCTTCTATTTGACATTTATAGGTACAATTTCATACATAATCCTGCTTGTTTGCTTACGTTCACATGCTGAAGCTCAGTTCCGCAGCCGTTGAACGGTGTTTTATATATCCATCTAAATATGTGGACGCTTGTTGGTCATGTCAAAGTCAAAGTGAGCGTGCTGCATAGACTGCAGGGCTGCCGCGGTTCCTTTTTTTCCTTTTTTTTCCTTTTTTTCGAGGTCGTCCTTTTTTTCCTTTTTTCTGCAAAAATTCCTTTTATTTCCTTTTTTTTCAAAAATTTTCTGACAATTGATCAAAATGTGCCTAAAATTTAGTCTTACGATATTAATTTCCAAAAATTTTCCGGCTCCGCCGGAATATTGTTTAACTTAATTTTTCAGTTTTATTATAGAATAGCTAAAGCTACATACATTTTTACTTAAGGTGCTGGTTTCCTTTCGGGTATTTTTGACTCCTACGGCTTTAATCCTTTACACAAAGGGCTAAAACTTTCGAAATAACCTATTTCCGTGCTCTTTAACATTTTAGGACCAGTCCCGTATTCTTAGGCCAAAAGATAAGAAAGTTTTGGTTTATGGCCTTAAGCTCCCAGTAGGTAGACAAGACACGGGATTGGTTGGTATGGCTGGAAAGAGGACTCGAAAATGAACATTTTTGCTCTTACAACCTTTGAGCTATCTCCAGTGGTTAAGTCAGTATAAGCAAAAAAACTGTTTTTAGGGTCAAAAAATGGCCATTTTCGAGGAAATCAGTTTTTTCAAAATTACTGCCACATGTTAAGGACAAAATTGGCTTACTTATGCTCAATCGATACGTCGTCCAAATGCACATTTTATGAATGCCTATTAGCTGGACTTTATTGCTTTCAGCTAGAGATTTGGCCGAAAAACCATTTTGGCAAAACTGCGATTATTTTGTTTCGAACATCGATTTCTCAAAAACTACTCGACGGATTCCGGAGATTTTCGGCAGAATCGAAATTCGCACTTCTGCGGAGGGACGTTTTTCTTGGTTTGGGCTAAAACGTCTCCAGTTGCGAGAAAATTAACTTCAAAGTTGCGAAATTTCGTTTCACCGCACATTTGCCGGATTTTCTGGAGTATTGAGGCTTGTTGAGCCTAATCCAAAAAAACGTCCCTCGGCCCATATCTCCTCTGCATTATAGCACAAGAAAAAATTTTGGCCGTTTCTTCAGTTTTGAGAAATCGATGTTCAAAAATGTTTGGTCTATATTCATCATGTTAGGTGTCAGAACCGCTGAAGATTTCTGCCATTTTTTTGCTAATTTTGCCAGTTTCGTAAGCTCATGTGAATCTACAGATAATAAGCTTTAAAACGATGTATTAAGCTATTTCTATCTACCAAAATTGCGAAAGTTATAGCGTTTCAAAAAATCATCACAAAAGCACTGCACAAAAGGATACCACCACCTTAATATGACTTACGAATTTAGATTTATATATAGAAATTGTTGGACTTATTTTTTGTTTGCTTAAAGACAAGAGTTAAAATTTAATTTGTATATACTCGATAGAACGTTTATATAATCTTGAAACGTATATATATATATATATATTAGTAATGTGTGCATAGACTGCTGCAGAGTTTTTGAGCAAAATGCACTATTTGAGGTGCAGAATGCACTAAATACGATGGCAAAATGCATAGACGTCACAGTCAAGTTTTCCAAAAAAGTGCCTAGAAGTCAAGATTGCAATTGTTTTGGGGGTTCCGAGGCCTCTCTTTTAGTTCTACCCCACACGGGGTAAATGTTTCAAACCTTGTGTGGCTGTTCAAAATGGAAAAAATTTAATTTTTTGCTCAGTAACGTTATTAATTTATGTCTGAAAATTCCTTTTATTTCCTATTTTTTGTCGGTCAAATTCCTTTTTTTTCCTTTTTTTCGGGTGCGAAATTCCTTTTTTATTTCCTTTTTTCTGAGAAAGGTCGCGCGGCAGCCCTGAGACTGTTTCTGGTATTTTTAGCGAAGTTAAAAATGTTTGTAGTAGTAATAAAAGGTTTTTATTTTGTCATTTATGTGTCTTTGATGTTTGTTTTTACTTTCTCATATTTTGTTTTCCTTAGGCGTGCGTCGTTATAGTGATGCGGGGAAAATCCCAGAAAGTGGGGAGAGGGTCGAAATTGGGGGCATCCCCCACTCCACCCCCCAGTAGAGAAGGGCCCAGATTGAGCGCCTGATAGTTTTACTTGGTCAGAATCTATTTAAAGGTGGAATGTCAGCAAACTACGTGCCGTGCAGTCTTAAAAATAAACATGGTCTGATATTGACATTTCTTTACTTTCCAGAAAGATCATATGAACGGTGGGTGCGTCCGGTTCGGGAAGATTTGTGGGCAAGACGGTCGCTTTTAGGGCCTGATCATCCAGTTCCTAGATCTGCCGAGCCAAACTGGTATGTCTTGCTTACGTGGTATGACGTATACGTATATGTATTTTGTATAAATATATACGTACATCATAATGTACGTTGGAGCGCCGTACATACTTCCGTTGAGGTCGGAGGAAGACATTGTCGAATGTTTGGACTCTTCAGAACTACTCTTTTAAGCAGACCGGCTGAAAATAATTTTCTCGTCTAGCCCTGTCTAGACTCATTTTAATATATACATAGAAAACGTCTGTGTCTGTTTTTAAATGATTAACGGTTATAATCGTCCGTGGTGATAAATTAATAGCGGCAGGCAGAAATGCACAGTGTCTGTGGACACATTTCATAATACGTACGTATATCCTCAAAACTGAGCTACACTTTTGTAAGGTAGCTAAGACTGCCCTGAAATATTATAATTTATGGTACCTCTTCACCACTTGCCTTCTCGCTCCCGGTCTCTATGCTGCTACACTGATTTTATTTATATATAACCGTAACTGTGATCGTATAGCAGTCCCCATTGCGGCAGCTAGCATGTATAATATTTCTATAAGGCGGTGTCCCTCAGCGTGGTATTAGAAAGAACCTGACCTGATTGCAACCATGTCGCTCTTATTTTCATGTGAAATTTCGTGAATTTCTTCAAGTAGTTTTTTTAACTTATGCCAACTTACGGAAGCGAGGATTTTAAACTGTTAGGCATAAATGCTTCTATTCAAAAATAAATGCACAATCAAAGTATTATACGTTTAGTGCGTATAATGTCTTTTCATTTTGTAGGCGCGCCGGAGCGACGTGGTTGCAGTCACGACAGGCGGCAACGAATGCGGTTGTCGACAATCGCAATTATCTCGGCTCCGGAGGGGACTGGACTGTCATTGGTTCGGATCCTGATCGAGCTGACGACCGATTTCAGTCGAACACAGATTCAATGCATTCAGTCGTTGACGATTTGCGTCAACAGATTGCTCGAATTCGCCTGGGCGGAGATGAGCGAGCTAGAGATCGCCATACTGGCAAGGGCAAACTGTTGGCCCGTGATCGCATAGATCGACTGTTGGATCCGGGAACTCCGTTTCTGGAACTGTCCCAGTTGGCCGGACACGAACTGTATCTGGGCGAGGACGTTCCGGCTGCCGGGATCATTACCGGAATCGGACGTGTCCTGGGACGAGAGTGTGTCATTGTGGCCAACGATGCTACGGTAAAGGCAGGTACCTACTATCCGATTACAGTGAAAAAGCATGTCCGAGCCCAGCAGATTGCTCTGGAAAATCGCCTTCCCTGCATCTACTTGGTGGATTCGGGCGGTGCCAATCTCCCTCGTCAGGCTGAAGTTTTCCCAGATCGTGATCATTTTGGTCGTATTTTCTACAATCAGGCTCGCATGTCGTCCGAAGGTATCTCACAGCTGGCCGTAGTGCTGGGCAGTTGTACGGCCGGCGGCGCCTATGTACCCGCCATGGCGGATGAAAGTATCATTGTACGTCGACAGGGAACGGTGTTTCTGGGCGGCCCGCCACTGGTCAAGGCAGCCACTGGGGAGGAGATTTCTGCGGAGGATTTGGGTGGGGCTGAGTTGCACTGTGGCAAGTCTGGGGTGACAGACTACTATGCCCTGGATGACGTGCATGCCCTCCATATGGCCCGTTGTGCGGTGCGCGGTTTTGAGCCCAGCCACGCCAAATTGCGTCAGTTTCCCAGTGGTCCGATTGAAGAGCCCCTTTATCCGGCTGAAGATCTCTACGGTATTGTGGGCACTAATCTGAAGCAAACGTTTGACGTTCGTGAAGTCATTGCCCGGATTGTAGACGGTAGTCGATTTTCAGAGTTCAAACAACGCTATGGGGAAACACTGGTGACAGGATTTGCTCAGTTGTACGGTTGTCCGGTGGGTATTATTGGAAATAATGGGGTGCTGTTTTCTGAGTCTGCCATGAAGGGTACGCACTTCATTGAACTCTGTTGCCAGCGTGGCATTCCGCTGATTTTCCTCCAAAACATTACCGGTTTTATGGTTGGTCGGGAGGCGGAGGCCGGTGGAATTGCCAAGCACGGAGCCAAAATGGTGACAGCCGTTTCCTGTGCTCAGGTGCCCAAACTGACCCTAATTCTGGGAGGCTCCTATGGTGCAGGAAATTATGGTATGTGCGGTCGCGCCTATGGTCCCAGATTTCTGTATATGTGGCCGAATGCTCGAATTTCTGTGATGGGCGGTGAGCAGGCTGCCAATGTTCTGGCCCAGGTCCAACGCGACCAGCGTGCCCGGGAAGGCAAACCCTGGACGGCTGAAGAAGAGGAAGCCCTGAGGCGGCCGATCATTGAGCGCTTCGAAAGTGAAGGACATCCCTACTATTCCAGTGCCCGACTATGGGACGACGGAGTTATTGATCCGAAAGACACTCGCATGGTGCTGGGGCTGAGCCTTAGCGCTGCCCTGAACCAGCCGATAACCAAAACTGACTTTGGTGTATTTAGAATGTAGTTTCCAATGAATAGAGTATTTATTACAGTATATCTTATCAATTCCAATTGGTTCCAAGACAAACAATAGTTTCTGACTTTGTTAGACTATTTGAATTTAATGTTCATTAAAGATCGTTATTTAGGTCATCTGTCCCTCTAAGACGGTCTACTATGAGTAGACAAAGACAAGACACTATAATTTCATTTACTGCTTACTAGAGATTTTATTTACTGCTTACTAGAGCTATAACGCAATGCAGATAAGATGTTATGGGGGGGCTCCATGTTGGGTCATTTTTCTACTTTCTCCGATTTCACTGATTTTCACATATTTTATTGTCCCAATGGTATATTTTAACAAGTTTTTAAAACTAAAGTCGTGAATCTTATGGTTGTCGAGTAACTTTACCTCAAATTTGAGATTTCATGTGTTAACCATAGTAAACCTAAAAAGTTGTAATTTTTTCGCGTGCGCCAAAAAATGTTCCTACAAACGTTGAACTGCGGTACCCTGGAATTAGAATTTTAATTTAGTCCTTTATAATTTTTAATTATATACGTAATTTTTGAAGGATTAAAATTTAACAAGACTGGTGATTCAAGTCAAATTGTAATTCTTTAAAAATTAATTAAAAAATTTTAAAGGCCTAGACTAAAATTCTAATTCCAAATTACTGTTGTCGAGTAATTTCACCTCAAAGTTGAGATTTCATGTGTTAAACACAGGAAATTTAAAAAGTTGTCAGTTTTCGCGTGCGCCAAAAAAATTTCCCGACAAACGTTAATGAATCTAACAAATTATACATTAAAATAACGCTAAAATGTTAAACTGCGGTAATTTGGAATTAGAATTTTAGTCTAGGGCTTTAAAATTTTTTAATTTTTAAAGAATTACAATTTGACTTGAATCACCAGTCTTGTTAAATTTTAATCCTTCAAAAATTATATAATTGAAAAATTATACAGGCCTAAATTAAAATTCTAATTTCAGGGTACCGCAGTTCAACGTTTGTATGAACATTTATTGGCGCACGCGAAAAAATTACAACTTTTTACTAGGTTCACTATGGTTAGCACATGAAATCTCAAATTTGAGGTGAAATTACTCGACAACCATAAGATTCACGACTTTAATTTTAAAAACTCGTTAAAATATACCATTTGGATTTTAGACAATAAAATATGTCACAACCCGCGAGATCGGAGAAAGTAAAAAATGACCCCCAAAAATGGACACCTCCCTTAAGTGCATTAATTTGGTATAAATTTAAGTAATTCCATTTGGTATAAAATATTTCAATATTTGGAATATAGTCGAAAGTCCCTCATGTTTGACCAACGGTACATATATTTCGAGTATGGTGGCGAGCTCTGTAGCCAAAAAGACAACAGACAAAACAACGAGAAATTTAGCATGCTTGTTGGTTCCATGTATGTGTAAACACACGCTATTAATTACTTCTGACAATGTTTTAGGGTTTGACAAGTGAGAGGCAAGCCCAAAGTATAAATATACCTCAATTTTTAACAAAAAATTAGCATTTTAAGATCAAATCTCAAAAAACTCGCTGTTTTAAGCTATAATGACTTAAAAGCCCGTAAGTTAGCTAATAATTGAGAAAATTTGAGCTCGATACTTTAATTTGCTCGATACTTTAATTTCTTGACACTTGGACGACCGCGAAAAACAGGCATGCCGAAAAGTGGGGGAGGGTACTGCTCTCCCTCCCCACTAAATGAGAAAGAAGAAGAAAGTCATGTACCACCGAAAAATTCGGACCCCCGATGGGACTCGAGCCCACGACATTTTGCGCACTAGGCAAACGCTCTGCCGACAGCTACGTAGGCACATAGAGTTGTTCGGGGGCTGGACTTCGGGCCGGCCCCCGGGGGGCGGACCCCGGGGGCCGGCCCCCAACCGGCCCAGCCCCCTTCCTAAAATTGGGGGCCAGCCCGTGGCCCAGCCCCCAATTTTGGGGGCCGGCCCCCACAACGGCCTCGGGGGCCGTCCGCAACGACGGCCCCCGGAACGGCCCCCGGCCCCCAAACCATTCTAAGCTTGACATTTCTGCATAAATGATTTGCTATTTCCACCAGTACACATACCTGATGTGTCTGCACGCCTTCTTGCGCTTTACTCCAACGCACAACAGCGATATATATATCCACAAAGTTTTCTCAATGTTTCTGCAACCTTTTTCTATAAGTATGGTCTTGAACGCCTGGCTGAAGTCTACAGCCTACTAGGCTTGCAGTCGTGCCGTCGTCTCCAGCTGAGCTGAGTCGAGTAAAGGACAATCACATAGGAAACAGACATTGGTTTAGTTGCGAAAGCTGCTTCATCTTAGTCTGCCCTTTGCCAACTGCACGTTAACGACTTGGTTCCGTTTTGAGATTGTATTGAATATTTCTTAACCTGTCCGGAATGGCAAGAACATCATCCGAATTGCTTGTTTGTACTGCTTCATTTTTGTTAGTAATTAGACGGTTTTCTTGGGATAGGAAATAAAAGCAGTGTTTGTAATTGTTCTTCCTAAGAAAGCACACATTCATTGAGCCGGGGGCCGACTGGGGGCCGTCCATCCGGACGGCCCCGGGGGCCGGGCCCCCGGGGCTGGCCCCCAAAGTAGTGGCCCAGCCCCCAAAATTCGGGGGGCCGGGGGCCGGCCCAGCCCCCTTTTCAACGAATCGAGGACAACTCTAGGCACAGTCTCATCAAGCTTTGTCGGAATTCGTGTACCAATGTACATGACTTTCACTACGTGAGCCCACGTAAGTAGAAACAAAGTGGAGGAAGAGCAAGCTCAAGGGCCGTCGCACTTTTTCTACAAATATAAATGAGAAAGAAGAAGAAAGTCTTCCAAAACACTTCCAGTATATATTCATAAAGATTTAATCCATTGTCTTACAAAAAATGACGGTTTGAATAGCTTTAAAACGTTTGGTTGAAGAAAAATGCTTGTTTGGAGATTCATAAAGATGTACAAAATATATGAAAGAAAATCGGTGATGGTAAGAAATAGCTATCCCCCGCCCTTTTAGCGCACAGGCTGAGAAGAGGTAAACAGATTATTTTAACCCGCCGGCTGTGTTAAGTGGCTTAAATCTATCTGCAATTATCTCGCTCGCGAAAAGGCCCTAACAGCAATGAATATTATAGTCATTGGTACTCTGCACTTTGCTTTCGGGCTCGTCTGAACCAGTTTGATACAATGAAAGCATGCTAGCAATATGTATGCTATGAATTCTGAAATCTGCAAGTAGCGTTGCAGTCCGGCAGGGATTATGCAGAGAATGTTCTAAAGATCTGTGGTTTTCAAGATTCGTCCATTTCTAGTTGTGGCCCGAGACCGCTAAATATTTTGGACATTATTTCTGTAAATCCTTTTGTTATGTCCGATTGAGTACCAGTTTAGTTCGAAAATTGTGTTTCGGTTTATAAAAGTGGGTGGTAACACTGGTCACGTATAGCGTGTAGTTGTGGATGAAAACCTTGTCGATTCAAAGTATTGGCTATATTACCGGTTTAGTCGACATAGCATGAATTTGTGACTGATAGTCTGGGCTTTTTCTAGGCGAAAAAAAGGGGGGTGGGGACGCATATTTTTAATCTGTGTAACTGGAATACGCATTCTAAAATGTGTAGCGTAAATACGCAAGCGCTTTGAAAGTGTGTGCTTGGAATACGCAGCATACGTTTAGTATCTCATTATATGCTATTATATGCGTCATATAAGTTCGTTACATACCCATTATATACTATTATATGCTTCATGTAAATACGTTATGCATGCACGTGATTTAAAAGAAATATCTGAAATATATCTGCAAGGCATCTGCAGCATTGACAGTCGTTATAGAATAAGATTAGCAAAATAGTATTGAGCTGTTACCTACAATTAGTTAGATTTTAATCTATTTAAGAAGAGGTGTTTAATTGTTTATTCTTTTCAGCAAATGAACTCAACTCACTATTCCTTAACTTTTGGATAGTAACCCAGTTTCTTGAATTTTAAATTTAATTGAATTACAACTGGATCCTAGACATGTAATGGTAATGTGGGATCAACTCAGCAAACTCTCCCTCAAATTTTCACTGAAAATAGATTTTAGATAACCTTCACAAAAAATGGCCAACTTTACGCAAACTTTATATGAATGCGTTCGAACACATTTCAAAATAATAAAACAAACGGTGACAAATCTTTAACGTTTCAATATTTTAAATTTTTAAGTTTTCTAATGAGAATGCAAGGAGATCCAAAAATGTTTTAAATATAATTTTTCAAATTTAAGTTTGTAAGCTTTCTGACTCACCGAACACGAATCTGAAATTTTTCGATTCAGCTCTTGGTCAGTTCGGTAGGAAAGGAAAGTTTTAGGCTTGAGATGTAAGAGTATAATAATGTAAATAAGATGCCATATTCGTGCTGTGGGTCTCCAAAACCTTGATATCCAAGCTTTCAACAAAATTAGAGATGATAACATTAGTTCTCCTTGATCCTTGATTCGGAAGCTTACGACTTCAAACCTTTTCAAAAATTTTAATGTAAAAAATTTAGTTACCAATAAATCGGAAAAGACATGCGATGCATCCACGCAAAATGTTAGCTAAACTGATTAAATTTTGAGAAAGATAGATCCTGGGGGTGATATTTTGCTTAAAAATTTGGGGAAGGATTATTGTTTACCGTATTCGAAAGTGTGTGTTTCCCAAGTTTTATAAATAAATTTGAAATTCTATATTATGTAAAGAAATAAATATGTAAGTTTCTTGGATCCAGAT
Source organism: Trissonchulus latispiculum (assembly GCA_030248195.1). Classification (NCBI taxonomy): domain Eukaryota; kingdom Metazoa; phylum Nematoda; class Enoplea; order Enoplida; family Ironidae; genus Trissonchulus; species Trissonchulus latispiculum. The sequence continues at coordinate 12,498 of JASAND010010374.1, forward strand.
ATATAGTTGTAACAGCTTCCGTATGCTATCTTCGCTTCGACTATTTTTGTATATGTATATAAGGTAAAAAATTGAAATATG
>JASAND010010375.1:0-17671 GCA_030248195.1 Trissonchulus latispiculum
GCGCTGCGCCGCAGCCGCAGCACGCTCTGTAACTTGAAATAGACAATTTGAAACTGCCTAAAAGCTTGCCCTTATATAGTAAATCGGGGTCGCTGAACACGATGAGAGTATCCTCGTGTCGCTGTGCGGTGCTGCTATCGTGCTGCGCTGCGGCGGTTCAGCCGCAGCACGCTCTGTAACTTGAAATGTACAAGTTGAAACTGCCTGAAAGCTTGCCCTTATATAGTAAATCGGGTCGCCGAACACGATGAGAGTATCCTCGTCGCTGTGCGGTGCTGCTATCGTGCTGCGCTGCGGCGCTGCAGCCGCAGCACGCTCTGTAAATTGAAATGGACAAGTTGAAACAGCCTGAAAGCTTGCCCTTATATAGTAAGTCGAGGTCGCTGAACACGATGAGAGTATCCTCGTCGCCGTGCGGTGCTGCTATCGTGTGCTGCGCCGCGGCGCTGCAGCCCCAGCACGCTCTGTAACTTGAAATGTACAAGCTGAAACTGCCTGAAAGCTTGCCCTTATATAGTAATTCGGGGTCGCTGAACACGATGAGAGTATCCTCGTCGCTGTGCGGTGCTGTTATCGTGTTGCGCTGCAGCCGCAGCACGCTCTGTAACTTGAAATGGACAAGTTGAAACTGCCCGAAATCTTGCCCTTATATAGTAAATCGGGGTCGCTGAACACGATGAGAGCATCTCCGCTGCGCGGTGCTGTTATCGTGCGGCGCTGCAGCCGCAGCAAGCTCTGTAACTTGAAATAGACAATTTGAAACTGCCTGAAAGCTTGCCATTAAATAGTAAATCGGGGTCGCTGAACACGATGAGAGTATCCTCGTCGCTGTGCGTGTTGCTATCGTGCTGCGCTGCGGCGGTTCAGCCGCAGCACGCTCTGTAACTTGAAATAGACAATTTGAAACTGCCTGAAAGCTTGCCCTTATATAGTAAATCGGGGTCGCTGAACACGATGAGAGTATCCTCGTCGCTGTGCGGTGCTGCTATCGTGCGGCGCTGCAGCCGCAGCACGCTCTGTAACTTGAAATAGACAATTTGAAACTGCCTGAAAGCTTGCCCTTATATAGTAAATCGGGGTCGCTGAACACGATGAGAGTATCCTCGCCGCTGTGCGGTGTTGCTATCGTGCTGCGCTGCGGCGGTTCAGCCGCAGCACGCTCTGTAACTTGAAATAGACAACTTGAAACTGCCTGAAAGCTTGCCCTTATATAGTAAATCGGGGTCGCTGAACACGATGAGAGTATCCTCGTCGCTGTGCGGTGCTGCTATCGTGCTGTGCTGCGGCGCTGCAGCCGCAGCACGCTCTGTAACTTTCAATGTACAAGTTGAAACTGCATGAAAGCTTGCCCTTATATAGTAAATCGGGGTCGCTGAACACGATGAGAGTATCCTCGTCGCTGTGCGGTGCTGCTATCGTGCTGCGCTGCGGCGCTGCAGCCGCAGCACGCTCAGTAACTACAAATAGCCAAATAGAAACTGCGAGAAAGCTTGCCCTTATATAGTAAATCGGGGTCGCTGAACACGATGAGAGTATCCTCGTCGCTGTGCGGTGCTGCTATCGTGCGCGCCGCGCGCCGCAGCACGCTCTGTAACTTGAAATAGACAATTTGAATCGCCTGAAAGCTTGCCTTTATATAGTAAATCGTAGTCGCTGAACATGACGAGAGTATCCTTGTCGCTGTGCGGTGCTGCTATCGTGCCAGGCCGCGGCGCTGCAGCCGCAGCACGCTCTGTAACTTGAAATAGACAATTTGAAACTGCCTAAAAGCTTGCCCTTATATAGTAAATCGAAGTCGCTGAACATGATGAGAGTATCCTCGTCGCTGTGCGTGCTGCTATCGTGCTGCGCTGCGGCGCTGCAGCCGCAGCACGCTCTGTAACTTGAAATAGACAAGTTGAAACTGCCTGAAAGCTTGCCCTTATATAGTAAATCGGGGTCGCTGAACATGATGAGAGTATCCTTGTCGCTGTGCGGTGCTGCTATCGTGCTGCGCTGGGGTGCTGCAGCCGCAGCACGCTCTGTAACTTGGAAATAGACAAGTTGAAACTGCCTGAAAAGCTTGCCCTTATATAGTAAATCGGGGTCGCTGAACACGATGACCATATTGTCGACGCCGTATCTCGTCTGGTTCAACTGGTTCAACCGTGAACCAGTTCCTGGTTCAAGTTGCTGGAGTAGCATTTAGTTTAACAGTATGCGTTAATGTTATGGTCAAATAAACCATATTAACACATTACACATTCCCTCATTCCCAAAAATGAAATAGGAAAAGTAGGAAATGCCCTTGCAGTCGCATGAAAAATACAATATGAGCCAGAAGGACAGCATTCAATTCGGAAAAGACAAGATTTAAAATGTATAATATGAGCCAGCATTTACTTATGTAAAGGACAAGATTTAAAAGTTTAATATGAGCAGCTCCCTTTCTCGGGCTCATATTGACGCCGCACGGACAGCCCGCAGGGAGTGGTTTCTCTCTATCTTCGTCGTGTTTTGCTCATATGATTCTGATAGAGCATTCAGTCAGACATATACTTTATTGAATATAACAGATCTGTGACAGAAGCCACGGTATATGACAGCTAGCTAATGGTATATGCTGGCACCAATGACAAAAAGGACTTGCTGAAAAGTGCGTTGTGAAAAAAATACCCCAGATTATGGTTGCGTAAATATATAATACGTAATTACGTAAATAGTGTGATATTATCAATAGTCTAAGTAGCATGTTAAGTTACTCTGTGCAGGCTCCTGGGGGGGGGCGGCTCTGAGCAATGTCTATTTTTACACTTACTCTAATTTTATACGTTGGCATCGATTAAGTTGCGTACACAGCATCGTTCCCCACCCGTCAAGATGCGCCCGAGCAAGGGAGCTGCTCATATTAAACTTTTACACCTGGTCCAGTCCATAAGTAAATGCTGGCTCATATTATACATTTTAAATCTTGTCTTTTCCCGAATTGAATGCTGTCCTTCTGGCTCATATTGTATTTTTCATGCGACTGCAAGGAGCATTTTTCCTACTTGTATATATATATATATATATAAACTTAAAGTATACTATAGTTTGTAGCACGGTTTTAGTGCATTCACAGATATGTACGTTCATCGTGCGGGGAAGCTCCGAGTGTGCGTCACGAGTGCGCGAAGCGCACGAGTGTCGCGCACGAGGGCTTCCCGCACGATGAATTTACATAACTGTGAATGCAAAACCGTGCTGCAAAGTACTTGTATAACGAATAAGGCACAAAACCTTCGTCACCACTGTTAAAACCTTCAATATAAATAAAATATTAATTTTACTGAGATAGGTTCCCCGACTATATTTACCTGGTTTAAGTTCCAAAAATAAGCACATCGTGATTAAAATCCGTCAAAATGCAAAAATGCAATTTTTATTGAGATAAGATCACGTACGGATATTACGTCATCTCCGTGCTACAAATTATTTGTAGCACGCTGCACGTCAGAGCGTGATCTCATCTATATGTAGGAACTAATCTGCAGTTGAAAAAATAGATATGAGTTATACAAGTAAAGTTGTTTAAATGTAAAACAGAAAACAGCACTACTTTACTTCAAGGTGGCCCCATCAACTGTGACAGTTTCGTTATGGCTTACAAAGGAATATGATGAATCACTGTCATGCTCGGACAAGGATATTTTGAGCAGATCAGACTTTTCCCAACTAAAACAAATTAAGGACAACGCAGTTAGACAGAGACGGTATATTCTGTGGCTTCTGAATAAGAATCCAACTAAACTTTTCGTTAAGTATCCACAATCGCTTATGGTTAATTCAATTGTAACACTTTCACGCTATCAAAGCTCCTCCCACGAAAGTGCTTGTAAAGTATGCATAACAAAGAGGAGATTATGACAATCTTAGCATAACATTATTTCTTAATACATTAATCTGGAACTTATTAGCAAATTAGCTCATCATCAGTGGTCAATTCCAAGACCATGGTGTTTTTACAGTGGAGAAATCGACCATCCTCGCGAAACCCCTACGTTTTGTGCTCCCCTCCGTAACTCCTCCAGAGCTCCACGCCTCAGTTTCCTTCACGTCACTTCTACGGACCCCACCACAGAGAATTTTTCCTGTCCGAGTTGTGACACTAATCCCTGACATCTTTCAGCAGCCATTGCGCAGTCTCAGTGCGTTATCCGTGGTGGACGCCACGCCTGAATATCATTTTGATGAGGAATGGGTGAGGCCTGTGGTCCCCGCCTGGGTGCAATGACCCTTTCAGTCTCTAGGTTACGGGTATTGCAATCCTGGTTTCGTGGGTATAAGGGTGCCTGATGCCTCCCGTCTTGGGCTTGTCCTGGTTTCCTCTTGGTCCACCAGCTTCGAACCACGACCGTCCTGCTTGTAAGTCAGATATGCTTAAACCTACACCACTGAGCTCAGATGTATATAGACTTTTCCGTTACCCTGTACTTTACTATCCTATAATATCAAGAAATCATTCTACCACGAGCAAAATTTTGCACGACAGCCTTTACACCACCAACATGATCTTGATGCCAGTGGGTACAAATTATGGAATGAATAGTACAGTTTTCTCTTTCCAAAGCATCTCTCAGATTTTCAATATACTCTGGAATATGTGGCTCCCCGGTATCAACAAGAAGTCGGCTGAAACGGAACAAACAATACCGTTCCTGAAGTCAAACGTTATCCCCTAGTCAAAAAGCGTCTAAGATTATCCACTGAACGATGCAATTGGAATTAAGGGGGGGGGTCGCCGGGTACCAAATTTTATAGTCACCGATTTCGCTCATTTTCGGTTATAATATACCCCCATATGTGTCCAAAAAAGAAGACACATTTTTAGAGTCCAGGGTCAATGCAGTTCAGAGATAATGCAGTTCAAACCCCTACAATTTAGTATTTACGCCTGTATGCCTCGCTGAGGGCCTAGAAGTCGTGAAAACATAAGTTGACAAAAAACTATGGCATAGCCAATACATCAAATTAAAGCCTCTATCTGGGGCTATTTATTGCTGCACAAATGACAATGATACGCCAAGTAGCTAGCAAGTAACGATGCTTGAAGGATTTGATCACGCTCATTCCGACTGTTATCTACTGCAAACTTTAACGCGCTCTAACTTTCTCATACTGCTTTGTAGAGACTTGATGTAAGAAGATAAAATATTCAAGACATCAAGAGCTTCAATTTGATATAAAATTTGGCTATATTTGGAACATTTGAAAATTAGCCATTTTCCGTCATCGCCCTGAGGCATGCATCCACAGTTCAGCAGCAGCAATTGCAGTGAAACTTACCACACATCTTCCTTTTATATGTACCACATGGCACACCGAATTTGGTTGGAATATCACGAAATTCACCCGACTTATATACCATAATATCCAAAAATTTGTGAAAATGACGTATTTTGAGGCAAAACGCCAACGCGGTAACCAAAACTGTGAACTACTCACAAGTAGCAGCATGGATTGTGCGTATGCAAATTAATCCTCTATTTGTGTACTGTTACGCGAAATCTGTACAGTGAATGGTTAGTTCAGGCCATGACCAAATATTTCTCTGGTGACATTTTTGTAAGCGAGAATTATGCAAAAACCGACTTCATACCTTTGAAAATTTCTAAAAAATTGCGGAGCTAACGCAACAATACCTCATATATATATATATATATATATAAACACCAACACGCTACCTAGTCCAGATTAACATTTTATCCAGTCCAGTTATAACTCATTCGCTCTTGCACAGCGCTCAAACTTTTGGTTACCGCGAAATTTTCCTAACTTTTTTGTTTATGTTTAACACATGTCGGGGTCACCTTTGGAGGGATATTCCAACCAAATTCGGTGTGCGCCATCTGGCACATATAAAAGGAAGATGTGTGATAGTTTCACTGCAATTGCTGGTGTTGAACTGTGGATGCATGCCTAAGGGTGATGACGGAGGCCTATAGTAAAAAATGGCTAATTTTCAAATTTTCCAGATATAGCCAAATTTTATATCAAATTGAAGCCCTCGATGTCCTGAACATTTTATCATCTTGCACAAGTCTCTATAAAGCAGTATGAGAAAGTTAAAGTGCGTTAAAGCTTGCAGTACATAACAGTCGGAATGATCGTGATCAAATCCTTCAAGCATCGTTACTTGCTACGTGATTGGCGTATCGTTGTGATTTGTGCAGCAATAATTAGCCCCAGATGGAGGCTCTAATTTGATGTATTGGCTATGCCATAGTTTTTTGTCAACTTATGTTTTCACGACTTCTAGGCCCTCAGCGAGGCATACAGGCGTAAATACTAAATTGTAGGGGTTTGAACTGCATTATCTCTGAACTGCATTGACCCTGGACTCTAAAAATGTGTCTTCTTTTTTGGACACATATGGTGGTATATTATAACCGAAAATGACGGAAATCGGTGACTATAAGATTTGGCACCCGGCGACCCCCCTTAATTCCAATTGCATCGTTCAGTGGATAATCTTAGACGCTTTTTGACTAGGGGATAACGTTTGACTTCAGGAACGGTATTGTTTGTTCCGTTTCAGCCGACTTCTTGTTGATACCGGGGAGCCACATATTCCAGAGTATATTGAAAATCTGAGAGATGCTTTGGAAAGAGAAAACTGTACTATTCATTCCATAATTTGTACCCACTGGCATCAAGATCATGTTGGTGGTGTAAAGGCTGTCGTGCAAAATTTTGCTCGTGGTAGAATGATTTCTTGATATTATAGGATAGTAAAGTACAGTGTAACGGAAAAGTCTATATACATCTGAGCTCAGTGGTGTAGGTTTAAGCATATCTGACTTACAAGCAGGACGGTCGTGGTTCGAAGCTGGTGGACCAAGAGGAAACCAGGACAAGCCCAAGACGGGAGGCATCGAGGCACCCTTATACCCACGAAACCAGGATTGCAATACCCGTAACCTAGAGACTGAAAGGGTCATTGCACCCAGGCGAGGACCACAGGCCTCACCCATTCCTCATCAAAATGATATTCAGGCGTGGCGTCCACCACGGATAACGCACTGAGACTGCGCAATGGCTGCTGAAAGATGTCAGGGATTAGTGTCACAACTCGGACAGGAAAAAAAAAAAAAAAAAAATATTCTCTGTGGTGGGGTCCGTAGAAGTGACGTGAAGGAAACTGAGGCGTGGAGCTCTGGAGGAGTTACGGAGGGGAGCACAAAACGTAGGGGTTTCGCGAGGATGGTCGATTTCTCCACTGTAAAAACACCATGGTCTTGGAATTGACCACTGATGATGAGCTAATTTGCTAATAAGTTCCAGATTAATGTATTAAGAAATAATGTTATGCTAAGATTGTCATAATCTCCTCTTTGTTATGCATACTTTACAAGCACTTTCGTGGGAGGAGCTTTGATAGCGTGAAAGTGTTACAATTGAATTAACCATAAGCGATTGTGGATACTTAACGAAAAGTTTAGTTGGATTCTTATTCAGAAGCCACAGAATATACCGTCTCTGTCTAACTGCGTTGTCCTTAATTTGTTTTAGTTGGGAAAAGTCTGATCTGCTCAAAATATCCTTGTCCGGAGCATGACAGTGATTCATCATATTCCTTTGTAAGCCATAACGAAACTGTCACAGTTGATGGGGCCACCTTGAAGTAAAGTAGTGCTGTTTTCTGTTTTACATTTAAACAACTTTACTTGTATAACTCATATCTATTTTTTGAACTGAAGATCAGTTCCTACATATAGATGAGATCACGCTCTGACGTGCATCGTGCTACAAATTATTTGTAGCACGGAGATGACGTAATATCAGTATGTGATCTTATCTCCATAAAAATTGCATTTTTGCATTTTGACGGATTTTAATCACGATGTGCTTATTTTGGGAACTTAAACCAGGTAAATATAGTCGGGGAACCTATCTCAGTAAAATTAATATTTTATTTATATTGAAGGTTTTAACAGTGGTGACAAAGGTTTTGTGCCTTATTCGTTATACAAGTACTTTGCAGCACGGTTTTGCATTCACAGTTATGTAAATTCATCGGGCGGGAAGCCCTCGTGCGCGACACTCGTGCGCTTCGCGCACTCGTGACGCACACTCGGAGCTTCCCGCACGATGAACGTACATATCTGTGAATGCACTAAAAACCGTGCTACAAACTATAGTATACTTTAAGTTTATATATATATATATATATACAAGTAGGAAAAATGCTCCTTGCAGTCGCATGAAAAATACAATATGAGCCAGAAGGACAGCATTCAATTCGGGAAAAGACAAGATTTAAAATGTATAATATGAGCCAGCATTTACTTATGTAAAGGACAAGATTTAAAAGTTTAATATGAGCAGCTCCCTTTCTCGGGCTCATATTGACGCCTTGGGAACGATGCTGTGTACGCAACTTAATCGATGCCAACGTATAAAATTAGAGTAAGTGTAAAAATAGACATTGCTCAGAGCCGCCCCCCCCAGGAGCCTGCACAGAGTAACTTAACATGCTACTTAGACTATTGATAATATCACTCTATTTACGTAATTACGTATTATATATTTACGCAACCATAATCTGGGGTATTTTTTCACAACGCACTTTTCAGCAAGTCCTTTTTGTCATTGGTGCCAGCATATACCATTAGCTAGCTGTCATATACCATTAGCTTCTGTCACAGATCTGGTGTATTCAATAAAGTATATGTCTGACTGAATGCTCTATCAGAATCATATGAGCAAAACACGACGAAGATAGAGAGAAACCACTCCCTGCGGGCTGTCCGTGCGGCGTCAATATGAGCCCGAGAAAGGGAGCTGCTCATATTAAACTTTTAAATCTTGTCCTTTACATAAGTAAATGCTGGCTCATATTATACATTTTAAATCTTGTCTTTTCCCGAATTGAATGCTGTCCTTCTGGCTCATATTGTATTTTTCATGCGACTGCAAGGAGCATTTTTCCTACTTTTCCTATTTCATTTTTGGGAATGAGGGAATGTGTAATGTGTTAATATGGTTTATTGACCATAACATTAACGCATACTGTTAAACTAAATGCTACCCCAGCAACTTGAACCAGGAACTGGTTCACGGTTGAACCAGTTGAACCAGACGAGATACGGCGTCGACAATATGGTCATCGTGTTCAGCGACCCCGATTTACTATATAAGGGCAAGCTTTCAGGCAGTTTCAACTTGTCTATTTCAAGTTACAGAGCGTGCTGCGGCTGCAGCACCCCAGCGCAGCACGATAGCAGCACCGCACAGCGACAAGGATACTCTCATCATGTTCAGCGACCCCGATTTACTATATAAGGGCAAGCTTTCAGGCAGTTTCAACTTGTCTATTTCAAGTTACAGAGCGTGCTGCGGCTGCAGCGCCGCAGCGCAGCACGATAGCAGCACCGCACAGCGACGAGGATACTCTCATCATGTTCAGCGACCCCGATTTACTATATAAGGGCAAGCTTTTAGGCAGTTTCAAATTGTCTATTTCAAGTTACAGAGCGTGCTGCGGCTGCAGCGCTGCAGCGCAGCACGATAGCAGCACCGCACAGCGACGAGGATACTCTCATCATGTTCAGCGACCCCGATTTACTATATAAGGGCAAGCTTTCAGGCAGTTTCAAATTGTCTATTTCAAGTTACAGAGCGTGCTGCAGCTGCAGCGCCGCACGATAGCAGCACCGCACAGCGACGAGGATACTCTCATCGTGTTCAGCGACCCCGATTTACTATATAAGGGCAAGCTTTCACGCAGTTTCAACTTGTCTATTTCAAGTTACAGAGCGTGCTGCGGCTGCAGCGCCGCAGCGCAGCACGATAGCAGCACCGCACAGCGACGAGGATACTCTCATCGTGTTCAGCGACCCCGATTTACTAGATAAGGGCAAGCTTTCATGCAGTTTCAACTTGTACATTGAAAGTTACAGAGCGTGCTGCGGCTGCAGCGCCGCAGCTCAGCACGATAGCAGCACCGCACAGCGACGAGGATACTCTCATCGTGTTCAGCGACCCCGATTTACTATATAAGGGCAAGCTTTCAGGCAGTTTCAAATTGTCTATTTCAAGTTACAGAGCGTGCTGCGGCTGAACCGCCGCAGCGCAGCACGATAGCAGCACCGCACAGCGACGAGGATACTCTCATCGTGTTCAGCGACCCCGATTTACTATATAAGGGCAAGCTTTCAGGCAGTTTCAAATTGTCTATTTCAAGTTACAGAGCGTGCTGCGGCTGCAGCGCCGCACGATAGCAGCACCGCACAGCGACGAGGATACTCTCATCGTGTTCAGCGACCCCGATTTACTATATAAGGGCAAGCTTTCGGGCAGTTTCAAATTGTCTATTTCAAGTTACAGAGCGTGCTGCGGCTGAACCGCCGCAGCGCAGCACGATAGCAGCACCGCACAGCGACGAGGATACTCTCATCGTGTTCAGCGACCCCGATTTACTATATAAGGGCAAGCTTTCAGGCAGTTTCAAATTGTCTATTTCAAGTTACAGAGCGTGCTGCGGCTGCAGCGCCGCACGATAGCAGCACCGCACAGCGACGAGGATACTCTCATCGTGTTCAGCGACCCCGATTTACTATATAAGGGCAAGATTTCGGGCAGTTTCAAATTGTCCATTTCAAGTTACAGAGCGTGCTGCGGCTGCAGCGCAACACGATAGCAGCACCGCACAGCGACGAGGATACTCTCATCGTGTTCAGCGACCCCGACTTACTATATAAGGGCAAGCTTTCAGGCAGTTTCAACTTGTACATTTCAAGTTACAGAGCGTGCTGCGGCTGCAGCGCCGCGGCGCAGCACGATAGCAGCACCGCACAGCGACGAGGATACTCTCATCGTGTTCAGCGACCTCGACTTACTATATAAGGGCAAGCTTTCAGGCTGTTTCAACTTGTCCATTTCAATTTACAGAGCGTGCTGCGGCTGCAGCGCCGCAGCGCAGCACGATAGCAGCACCGCACAGCGACGAGGATACTCTCATCGTGTTCAGCGACCCCGATTTACTATATAAGGGCAAGCTTTCAGGCAGTTTCAACTTGTCCATTTCAAGTTACAGAGCGTGCTGCGGCTGAACCGCCGCAGCGCAGCACGATAGCAGCACCGCACAGCGACGAGGATACTCTCATCGTGTTCAGCGACCCCGATTTACTATATAAGGGCAAGCTTTTAGGCAGTTTCAAATTGTCTATTTCAAGGTTACAGAGCGTGCCAGACGCACAGCGACGAGGATACTCTCATCGTGTTCAGCGACCTCGACTTACTATATAAGGGCAAGCTTTCAGGCTGTTTCAACTTGTCCATTTCAAGTTACAGAGCGTGCTGCGGCTGCAGCGCCGCAGCGCAGCACGATAGCAGCACCGCACAGCGACGAGGATACTCTCATCGTGTTCAGCGACCCCGATTTACTATATAAGGGCAAGCTTTCAGGCAGTTTCAACTTGTCCATTTCAAGTTACAGAGCGTGCTGCATGGTGCTGCGGCTGCAGCGCCGCTGCGCAGAACGATAGCAGCACCGCACAGCGACGAGGATACTCTCATCGTGTTAAGCGACCCCGATTTACTATATAAGGGCAAGCATTCAGGCAGTTTCAACTTGTCTATTTCAAGTTACAGAGCGTGCTGCACGGTGCTGCGGCTGCAGCGCCGCAGCGCAGCACGATAGCAGCACCGCACAGCGACGAGGATACTCTCATTGTGTTCAGCGACCCCGATTTACTATATAAGGGCAAGCTTTCAGGCAGTTTCAACTTGTACATTTCAAGTTACAGAGCGTGCTGCACGGTGCTGCGGCTGCAGCGCCGCAGCGCAGCACGATAGCAGCACCGCACAGCGACGAGGATACTCTCATTGTGTTCAGCGACCCCGAATTACTATATAAGGGCAAGCTTTCAGGCAGTTTCAACTTGTCCATTTCAAGTTACAGAGCGTGCTGCGGCTGCAGCGCCGCAGCGCAGCACGATAGCAGCACCGCACAGCGACGAGGATACTCTCATCGTGTTCAGCGACCCCGACTTACTATATAAGGGCAAGCTTTCAGGCAGTTTCAACTTGTCTATTTCAAGTTACAGAGCGTGCTGCGGCTGCAGCGCCGCAGCGCAGCACGATAGCAGCACCGCACAGCGACGAGGATACTCTCATCGTGTTCAGCGACCACGATTTACTATATAAGGGCAAGCATTCAGGCAGTTTCAACTTGTCTATTTCAAGTTACAGAGCGTGCTGCACGGTGCTGCGGCTGCAGCGCCGCAGCGCAGCACGATAGCAGCACCGCACAGCGACGAGGATACTCTCATCGTGTTCAGCGACGCCGATTTACTATATAAGGGCAAGCTTTCAGGCAGTTTCAAATTGTCTATTTCAAGTTACAGAGCGTGCTGCGGCTGAACCGCCGCAGCGCAGCACGATAGCAGCACCGCACAGCGACGAGGATACTCTCATCGTGTTCAGCGACCCCGATTTACTATATAAGGGCAAGCTTTCAGGCAGTTTCAACTTGTCTATTTCAAGTTACAGAGCGTGCTGCGGCTGCAGCGCCGCAGCGCAGCACGATAGCAGCACCGCACAGCGACGAGGATACTCTCATCGTGTTCAGCGACCCCGATTTACTATATAAGGGCAAGCTTTCAGGCAGTTTCAACTTGTCCATTTCAAGTTACAGGGCGTGCTGCACGGTGCTGCAGCTGCAGCGCGCAGCACGATAGCAGCAGCGCACAGCGACGAGGATACTCTCATCGTGTTCAGCAACCCCGATTTACTATATAAGGGCAAGCTTTCAGGCAGTTTCAACTTGTCTATTTCAAGTTACAGAGCGTGCTGCACGGTGCTGCGGCTGCAGCGCCGCAGCGCAGCACGATAGCAGCACCGCACAGCGACGAGGATACTCTCATCGTGTTCAGCGACCCCGATTTACTATAAGGGCAAGCTTTCAGGCAGTTTCAACTTGTCCAGTTCTAGTTACAGGGCGTGCTGATCGGTGCTTGACCTGCAGCGCAGCACGATAGCAGCGCCGCACAGCGACGAGGATACTCTCATCGTGTTCAGCAACCCGATTTACTATATAAGGGCAAGCTTTCAGGCAGTTTCAACTTGTCCATTTCAAGTTACAGGGCGTGCTGCACGGTGCTGCACCTGCAGCGTCGCTGCGGCTGCCGCATCGCAGTGCAACGCAATAGCGGCACCACACGGAGAAGCAAACATGCCTATCGTGATCAGCGACCCCGATTTACTATATATGGCTGCCACAAAAAGGCCGAAAATAGCCGTTTTTAGCGACTTTTCCCAACTTTGACCCTGGGCGAGGAACCACAGGCGCCATGCAGCCCGAGGGTCACATCCGTCGGTTTCGGCGATATGCTCATCGTTTTCAGCGACCCCGATTTACTATATAAGCGCACCACCAAATGGCCGAAAAACGCCATTTTAGACGACTTTTTGACAATTTTATATGTTGGGACCCTCGAAAATTTTCTAAGTCCGAATGTTCGTGAGCCCATGTTTGACAGTCTGTAAAAATCGCTAGGGGCCGAATTGGGCCAAAATAATCAATAGTGAACAGGTTCATGGTTTCGACAACAAGATAATAATAGGTAAAGGTCGCCCCCGTAAGGCATGTGAAAAATCCTTTGGTGAGTTACGGGACATAAAGCGTGAAGGAGAAACATCAGAGAAAAAACCCCCACCTAGAAAGTAGGTCTGAAAAATGAAAATTTCCAAAGTTCATTTTTTCCGGGCAAGTTTGGTATCATTCGAAAGCTCTTGGCCTGGGGATTTCAAAAATGTAAATATTAGCTCTTAATTCCTCACCGCTAATTGGTTACGCCTAATTAAGCATTTTGAAAACACGCAAAGTGCCTTTTTGGCTCATATTATGGGGGGCTCTCCGAGCTCCCCCATGATATGCGTACATCAGTTTAGCGTTTGCCACAGATGAGAATTTTTAATTTACTGCCTGATAACGTTTCTCTAATTTGATGCTTTTGTGTTGTGTATTTAGAATCATCCACACCCCAGGACATACGACTGATCACATCGCTCTGCTGTTGGAGGAGGAAGGCGCCCTTTTTTCTGGAGACTGTATTCTCGGGGAAGGGACTGCCGTTAGTTTTTCAGTTGTTGCTTGAATACAAACGATTGAAGAATGAAGAAGTCTGACATTTTTCACTAAATAAGGTGAAAAGTGTTCTCAAATGTTGGTATATAAACGAGTCCACATATACTCCCTCCCCAACGAAATATAACCAAATCAAAAAAAAAGGGATTTACAGTAGTTTCGGCAGCATCTTTTTAAAAATTATTTGAGGAGCGGCTCCAACGAGCTATAATCAGACTGAGTCATGAGCCACACCCCATTTTCTTCGACCCTTTCTCCGTCGGAGCAACATTTGCTGATTCTGGTCGGAGCAATAGCTGAAGAAATCTCAGAACTAAAATACATAAATACAAAATTAGCGTACAATCTTTGAAAGCTATAACTTTCGCAGTTTTTGGAGTTTAAACGAGATTTATACATCACTTTACATCTTATAATGAGTATATTCACATTGTTTTACGAGTCTAGCAACATCGCTTAGTTTTGTGACATGTCCACCAACCATAATAGACCTTCGATTTTGAACATCGATTTCTTGAAAGTAAAGAATCGGCCAAAAAGTTCTGCTTGTGCGTGATATGAAGGACATGTGGGCATTGGCATAGTTGTAGACTTGGCTCAGCAGCTCGTAATGCTCCAGAAATTCCGCCGAATGTACGGCAACACAAAATATCGTAAATTCGGGTTAAGTCTTCACGCAAATGGAGAAGTTTAAGCACAAACAAAAGCATGCCCTCTCCGCTATAGTACGAATTTTCATGCAGCCGAAAAACATTTGACTGCATGGAGTAGATATCGAGAAGTCGATATTTAAAACGAATTAATAGCGGTTTTGCCAAAATGGTTTTTCGACTAAGTAACTCTGTAAACGAATAGTAAGTAAATAGTGAAAGAGATAAACTTTTACAAATAGCAAGAGTACATAATATATAAGAGTGTGACAGCAGGCAAGCTCTCTGTTATCAGCTGGGTACATGCTATGTTCGCTAACGGCTGACCCCCCCCCCCAAATGTGTGTGTACTCTTCAAAGAAATTCGCACGCTATCTTTATGTGGTAAAGCTCAAAAACACAACTACTCAGTTGGTTCAATGTGCGTCTGTTGCTAGCTTTAGCACGCAAAGATAGCGTTCTAATTTCTTTGGAGAGCTTATACCCGTTTATGGGGGGGTCGGCTGTTAGCGACATTGCATGTATACAGCTGATAACAGAGAGCTTGCCTGCTGTCACACTTTCTGTATTATGCTCTTGCTAATAGGTGCATGCAATGGCGCACATACGAAATTTTTCAAAGGAGCGGACATGTCAAAAAAAATTTGGAGGAGTCTGGGAAGCAAAACTTTTTGAAAATAAGGTTTAAAATGCAAAAATAAGCGTAATTTTTGAAAATGTTAAAAAGGTTGCTATTGAAGGTTTAAAACGCTGAAATAGGGTAAATTAAGCAAAAATGAAGTCAATTTTGAAAATTTTTGAAATTTTATGTACGCTACGCGCAGACAATAAAATCTTGTTTCGTTATACTTAATATTTTCTTACTTACAAACGTTTTACAATTATATACTCAATCAATCATTAAAGTTTGAAAAAACCAATTGCAAATTTTAAAATATTTTTTAGATTTTTCAACATTAAATTGAAGGATTCGTACTTTTGCTACATTTTTCTAACTTTTTAGAAAAAATCAACCAGAATAAAGTTTTAAGTTACCAAACTAAAAAGTTTAATAACAGTTTTATTTACATTAAGATGTGAAATAATGATTGGTGGATTGCTTATAAATGTTAGGAAAAGTACGAACATTTGATTTAATGCTGAAAAATTGAAAATATTTTGATAATTGGTTATTTCAAATTTTAATGTTTGGTTGATCGTAAAATGATTGTAAACGACTATAAAATTAATAATTAATTTAAAAACAGATACTGTATGAGTATTGAAAATTTGAATTTGATAATGAAAATTGAAAATAAACACGGTATTCTACAGAATTCCTCAAACTTTCAGGAAAGCTGTTGAATAATTCAAGTTCAACCATAGTTCCGCAGTGTTCTTGGACAAAAGACGGAATTCTACAGAATCCCTGAAAATATCAGGAAAACTGTAGGGCTGAGTCTGAGTTTCACCGTAATTCTACAGTTTTACTGAAATACAATTCTTGAAAATTTCAGTAAAACTGTAGAATTACTAATTCTTCTGATTTACAGTAGACATATTTATTGTGACTTAACCGATAGATCAATGGTTGCAAAAGCAAAAGTGTTTATTTTGGTGTTCTCTGTCGAACCATGCCAGCCAGCACTAAGAGAACTAGTGACAAAATCCGTAAATTTCTCATTTTTTCATCTAAAAATATGGGACTGGTCCTGAGTGGCTGAAAGTTAAATATATTATGGGGGCGCTTTTAAGCGCACCCACCCTATAATATGGGGTGTAAAAGGCGCTGCGCGTGCAGAAGAGACTCGTTCGAGCACGGTGCCAGCTCAATACTGAACGAAACTCGGCAAGTTGGGTATCACGTTGGAATTACCACGACAAGTGCTGAAGTTGCAAAAAAGTTTTGATCCAAAATTTTCAACTTTGAAAATTTTCGCTTCCAGACAAGTAATGATGTCCGTTTGTTTTTTTCTGTATTGAGTCACGCTTGGAAAAGAGCTATTTTGTGCAAGAGGTGTTTGAAAGATGTATGATGAGCATTTTCAATGGAAAGGGTTTGCATATTTTCTGAATGCCGATATTGTCCTGTGCCCCCGCGCTATATTTTTTCGCTGCCCGGCCCGGCATGCCACCTGTCCGGCCGACCCCAAAGTGAGCCCTGACAGCGTTTTGGCCAAAAACGACCATTTCCCTATACGCTCCCACAGGGCTCAGGAGCACAAGCTAGCAGACACGCGGTTTGTTGCGTGAACAAGTACGGAGGGATACCAGCTACATAACGTTGGCCGTTTTTTGATTTGGGTCCTGAACCGTTCGGGCAGCCGGCTTAAAAGAAGTCGGTCCAAATGGCTATTTTCGGAAAAGTTTCTAAGTCCCAACTCCACAGAAAATAGTCAAAAATATGCCTAAATATGCTGTTTTGCGGTATATGCTGGTGGGATATCGGAAGGACCTCCGGTCGCTGAACACGATGAGCATAGTCGCAGCTCTGTGCGGTGCTGCTATCGTGCTGATTTACTATTCTGCGGCAACCATAGCACGCTGTCTGTGAGACTTACTGTAAACGGCTCAACCTTACAAAACTTGGTGAAAATTATGTCTGTAGCTAAATTGGGAACTGTAGCTATGTTAGTTGATGCATCTCTAGCTTCCACCGTGCTGTTTGTGCTGTCCCAAACACAGCACCGTCGATAACAAGTTATTCATTCGTCACTGGTATTTGAAATTCGGCATACAGATAGTTTAGGACATGACAAACTATTATAGATACGTTTCGTATACTTATTACGATATTTACTATGTGGTTACGCTGCAGGAGAGTGCTGAAAAATTATGGTACGGCCTATAACTATTTACAGGTAAGTTGCAATCGTCCGAAATTTTGCCCACAAGTACGGCAGAGCATTGCAAATCATGCCCGTATGAGTTT
>JASAND010010377.1:0-19342 GCA_030248195.1 Trissonchulus latispiculum
GGTGTTGCTCCCTTGAAATATATACGTACTTTTAGTTTTCAATAGCAAAAGTTTAGTTTTGCTCAATTTGAATAAGTAAATCTCGATTGATGTGGATGTATGTTTGCTGTGCTGCATCGCGTCCTTAAAAGTTAGGTTTAAGCCAATTCCTGTGCCGCCCTATATCTCTTGCTTTTGTGTTCGTTGTTAGGTGGTTTCCACCTCCCCTCTTGCAACAACGCAACTCTTCTTGACAGTGGCTCTTCGCGCATCCCCAGTAGTGCCCTGGGCTCCCCCACTAACTTTGTAGGTAAGCCCAGAACGTGCCAAATTTTAAGAATTTTTTGAGTTTTAACTTTTCAAAAAAATTTGTCGGAATTTTTTGGTCTAAAATCATTCATTATGGTATCTATCTACTAAAACTTGATTTTTTGCGGTGTTTTCACTTAGTTTCAGTTTGGCAGAAATAAAAGAAAATACATAGTTTTTATAGTATTTCTGAGTATTTAGACCATTCCCCTCCCCCCCACTTCTAGGGGTCTCTCTCACATCCCCACTTTTTCGCCTAGAAAAGTCCAGGTGTTAGAAATTGTCTTTTTGTTCTACAATACTGTGAGAGTACTGGCAACCATTATTATAGTAGATTCCTTTTGGTGTGCTTTTTCAGCTTGATGTTGATCAGAAACCAGGCACCATTTCATCAACAGACTATGCTCCTCAATATTCACCCGCACCAAATGTGAACTCTTCTCTCCCTTCTGCAGCACCTGCTTCTGGCACGGCTGCTCGTAGCCCCAATGGGGTAGTCTTTAGACCCTATCCTGGCACCCATCCCCAGCACTCCTAGCACCGGCGTCCCACGCCCACCCCCGCACCCCCAACCTGACGCCGCCTCTCAGTCTTGCCATGGAGCGTTATCCGGAAGATTTTAGTGAACGGAGGATCCTCAAGCATCATCCTCATCATCAGCATAGATCTAGAAAATCTGTTAGTACTTAAAATATTTGTTGCACCTGTTTTTTGTACATTATTTGTGATTTAAACTTTTTATAATATGCCAGTGCCTGCAGAGTGCAGCCAGACCAGTTGTGTAGGATGGATATACGTATAGTCAAATTGCCATGCAATTGATAAAGCCTTGCATTTGTCGTTTCTACAAAGTACACTACTGACACTCGACCCTATTATCCTGAATTAAGAAAGTGGCTTGTTACAGTTAATTGTTCCAGCTAGCCGAAATTTAGCGTATTTTCGCTATTTTTGTCCTAAAAACGCCTAAAATTAGTACTTTATTGATTTTTGACGGTTTTTACACAAAAAACGTAAGAAATGAAAAATTTTCAAAAACCTATACTCGCCATTTTGAGTGAGGCCTCCCATCTGACGGTGGGGATGGCATAGAAGCCCCCCCCCGCATAAAAAAAATTGTCAAGAAAGCCAGTGCTCTAGACATGTCTATCCCCACCCTACAGCGGAGTGTTGGTTCATGTCCTCCCGTCACCTCCTTTCTGCCAGTTAATTTTCATTTTCCATCTATGGTAGTTAGTTATCTTCTTAATGATGGATGTTTTTAGAAATGTTTTTTACCGAAGCTCATGTATGACTACACCTATCGAACACTATTTCTAAAATTTCTTTAGAGTAGTGGTGGTGGTGGTGGTGGTAGACGCAGGAGTCACGGAAGCGATCGGTCCTCCACTGGGAGTCATGAGTCCTCTTCCTCCGGTGATCGCAGTTCCTCTGCTACAGTTCCTTCTTCAGTCACCGTGGTAGACTCGGGCAGTCTTGCTCCTGCCGCCGCTGCCGCTGCTACTGGACCTCTTATGTCCAGAAAATCAGCTGCTGAATCCGATTGATTCTGATCCAGAAGATCATGAGGTAGACGATTACAGAGCAAATTGTAGCTTCTTTATGTATTTGTCTAAAATGCAAGGCATAGATTGGCTATCACACACACCGACACAACCCTGAACAGTTCTTGCCAGTGTGTTTTTTCTGAAATACGATTTTTGTGATCGACCAGTGAACCCGGTGCATAAAAATGGACTTAATCGGCGGTAGTTTTCAATTAGATGCATACTTTAAAACCTAAATATTATAAATAAATAATGAAAAAACGCCCTGTCAGCAGTCACTAAGGCCGAAGCCTTAGTCCGAACACGAGAGAGCCAATGGGCTAAACCTAAACATTGGTGCGTTGCCTGCTGTGCAGTCACACCTCTGTACATGCTCGGCTTTTGTATAGCATTTTCTGTTGTACAGTACAGCTCATTTCAAAGTGCGTTTGAAGCGAAGTCCCATATCTGGCGAAATGTCGCGAGCGCACGCGAAATTCGCCAAGGCTTTGCGACATTCGTGAAGATTTTTCGCGATATGTCGTATGAAAATCTGAATTTCGCGAAGTCGCATGCGAAGTTCGCGTAACTTAGCGAAATTTCCCAAGATTTCGCGAAAGCATTGCGCGAAATTTCTTCCACTTCGCGAAAACTCCTCGCGAACTTCGCGAAACACTTCGCGAAGTTCGCTAGCTAGGGTTTTTGTTAGCTAATTTGAGGGGTTTTCTCCATATCTACCAAAATTCGGGGGAAATTTTAAAGTTAGCTTTGGCTCAAGATTTTCACTTCGCGAAATGTCGCGTAATTTACGCGATGTTGTGCGACATTTCGCGAAGTTGTCGCGAAATCTGCTAAAAGGTGTTGTGGATTTTACGTCTTTTGGAGAGTCCTAAATTATGAAGTTTTGGCTTGCGGACATAGAGAACACGAAAAGGAAATTAGAGCTGAGCTATATGTGTCACCCGCTTTTCCGCGTGGTTCCCATCTGACTCTGTTACGATTTTTCCCGAAAGTTTTTACTACTTTCTTTCAAGTACTTTCAAATGAAGGCAGCTTAATATATGCCTTGCTTTTTCCGGAAAACGGTTATTTTAAAAATGCCGATTACTGCACCACTTGTTGCGATCGCATTCTTCTGTTCATGATATATAGTCAAGCGGGGAAAACCCACTTTTTCTTTCTTGGACCAGAACTTTCGACTGGTTTGGGCTAGCACGACTTTGATACTATATTTATATAATTAGGGTTTGCCCTAAGCTTTCGAATGAGGTATAGTTTGTCTCTCTAGGCCCTGTCGTTATGGAGAAATTAAAGTTTTTCGTTTCGGGAAAAACCCAATGCGGGAAAAATTCGCTATTTTTGACGAAATTGAAAGCTTGGCTTGAAATGGCAACATTCCAGATTTTGGCCACCTGGACCACACATAATGGAAAGAAGCTAGGTAAAACCTATACAAATTTAATTAATAGACTCTATTAAGCACAAGTATGTGTTTATTTAAGGTTTCCTGCTAATGGTTACAAAAATATTCAAAATTTGAAAAATGGGGTTTCCCCCTCCGATTTTTTCCCGCCAACTCTAGGATAACTTTAAGCAAGTAGGAAATAATTTGTTGTGTTTTTCTCTAGGTCACCCCCAGTTTGCACCGGAGGGGTCAGCGCAGCATGATGTATATCATCGTGAAGCGCAACACTTACCCTACATGTACATATATATACGCCGTTTTGGTCTAGGTCTTTCCACTAGTTCAGGGTGACCCGGCGAATTTTGTCAAATTTTGGCACTTGGACGTACCAAAATTTTCAAAAATTTCAAAGTCCCAAAAAATTTACAAGCAAGGTCAGCGGCTATGACGCTGCGGCGGGTTGGGGGGGGCAGCAGCTGTTTGCACGTTCCAGGTGACAACCAAGGTGAGCTGCTTAGGACGGAATAGGGGTTTGGGATGCCGGTTTTGGTAGTCGCGAAGACGCAGCAAACGGTACACACAACGCCTAGCAGAGCGCAGTTCCGAGGGTCGGTGAAATTATATTTCTCCATGACGAAAGGGCAAAATGCAAAACCATGAAAATAGCATATATAATTGGATATATATTGGAAATTCAGGCAGAGTTGCTGCAGAAAGCAACCGAACACACGCCCAACAATAGGACTGCAATTAATGTCGGCAATATTTGAGCCATTCTGATCTGTACGTTCTTCGTGGCGTCGTGTCATTACTAGAATTAGATGATTGGCCTTTTCTTGCCACGGCAGCTGTTAAATTTTGGGTCGCGACGTTTCGCCTATCTTTACCTATGGGCGTCTTCAGGCTAGTAGCCCTTAAGAGGGCTGTTGGGATAAGAGGCGGTCGGGGATTTGATCCGGGACCGTACGCGCCACCCCTGTGTAACATTACCATACGACCCAGGGGACAATTTTACTTGCTTGGAGCTTATACTTTTTGCATTCTCCCAGTTTCAATTGCACTTAGTGTGTACACTGTTACAATTAGTGATGTGCGCTGAGAACTTTGCCTGCTCCAGATTTCTTTTGTCCGCTATTTCAGTTATCTTGAGGATGCATATAATCAAAACATTACGTATATGAATCTAAACTAACAAAATTTCAATCTTAAAGATATCAGACAAGATGGGTTTGATGAAAGCAAAGAAAACAGATGCAGATGTTGAAAGTTTCCATGGAATAGATTTAACGGAAAATGTTATGTATAAATTGATTAATTATATAATAACAAGTACGAAATTTAAAACGTTTTACCTAATCAATTCATAAATGTATTAGAATTGTTTTTAATTTTTTATTTTATTTACGTAGCAAATTTACAAGTTTAAATTGTCTCCAGAAAAAGAATCGTCTTGAGAAATAGAAGAAACAGCCTTGAGAAAATAGAAAATTGTTAAAAACAGGTGTACGATAACTAGAAAATTCATTCTGTACAGTCGTATCTATATACTGTAAGGAGAAATCGTGGAGTTCACAGAACAATCATACTTTCAAATTTTTCTTAGCAGCTTGAAAGCTTGAAAATGGCTGCTCCGGGTACCCGGAGCAGAAGCCCGCTCCGGAGCACCGAAAATCGGAGCTCCGCTCCGGAGCTCCGTCGGAGCGGAGCTCCGGCGCACATCACTAGTTACAATGTGCTTGTACTGTGTACCCTGTTATTACACTAAGGCTGTGTATTAGACCTTCCTTTGATGCACCTCGTACACACAATTTCTGACCTCGAATCAGTTTGGTCCCTGGTTGGACAATCGGGATCTCAATGTGTCGCGACTGCTGAACACTAGTTTTACACCATAAGAGCTGCATATTCTCTTCAGTTTGTCGGTGTCTCTACCTGCGTAAGGGACAACCGTTAGTTTCTCTGCTTTCTCCTCTGGCCTTGGCCTGGCTCTTCGAGTAGACATTACTTCACTTATTACCTTAGCAGGATAGCCGTTTTGTTGGAATGCTTTTCTTAGGGTGCTCTCTTCTTTTCTTCTCAACTGTGGTTCTTGGCACACAGCTGTAGCTCTACTGTGGAGGCATCTTATTATTCCCCTTTTCACACACTTCGGATGGTTTGATTCGTAGTGTAGATATCTGTTTGTGTGTGTCTTTTTCCTATACACTGATGTCTGGATACCTCCATTAGTCTTTGTTATTTCGACATCCATAAACGCTAACTTGTTGTTATCCTCTAGTTCAGTTGTTAGCTTGATTGCTGGATCTTGCCTGTTGAGATGATCTTTGAAATTTCCCAGTTCTTCCAGACCATGTTTCCACACACAGAGGATATCGTCTCATAGCGCAACCACAGGCTAGGTTTCTTAGCTGCTGAGGCTATGGCTAATGTTTCGAAATTCTCCATGTAGAGGTTACACAATGCAGGCGATAACGGGGATCCCATGGCAAGTCCACTTGTCTGTTTAAACCATTCATTATATATTGAAGGTGAAGTAGGTGGATTTTTGATCAGTTTTTGATTTTGAAAATCTATTTCCACTCTTACTTCTTGATGGTGGTATCCTTTTGTGTAGTGATTTTTGAAACGGAAACCTTTTGCAAGTTTTGCAAGAAAAAGTGGGTTTTTCCCCGCTTGACTATATCGTGAACAGAAGAATGCAGAAGAATGAATTTATGACAACAAGTGGTGCAGTAATCGGCATTTTTAAAATAACCGTTTTCCGGAAAAAAATTTCATATAAGCTGCCTTCATTTGAAAGTACTTGAAAGAAAGTAGTAAGACCTTTCGGGAAAAATCGTAACAGAGATGGGAACCACGCGGGAAAAGCGGGTGATACATATATAGCTCAGCTCTAATTTCCTTTTTGTTTTCTCTATCCGCAAGCCAAAACTTCATAATTTAGGACTCTTCAAAAGACGTAAATCCACAACACCGTTTAGCAGATTTCGCGACAACTTCGCGAAATGTCACACAACATCGCGTAAATTACGCGACATTTCGCGAAGAGAAAAATTTGAGCCAAAGCTAAAATTTAAAATTTACCCTGAATTTTGGTAGATATGGAGAAAACCCCTCAAATTAGCTAACAAAAACCCTAGCTAGCGAACTTCGCGAAGTGTTTCGCGAAGTTCGCGAGGAGTTTTCGCGAAGTGGAAGAAATTTCGCGAAATCTTGGGAAATTTCGCGAAGTTACGCGAACTTCGCATGCGACTTCGCGAAATTCAAATTTTCATACGACATATCGCGAAAAATCTTCACGAATGTCGCAAAGCCTTGGCGAATTTCGCGTGCGCTCGCGACATTTCGCCAGATATGGGACTTCGCTTCAAACGCACTTTGAAATGAGCTGTACTGTATCTTATCCTATCTTATTGTTTCAGTCCTCTCAGTTGAGTCCGGCTTCCTCCGTTAATCAGTCAGTATCTCCTGCCCTTTCCGACGACCGGAACCATCAGCCCCCACTCCCTTCCCCAGCGGGTCTCGCGGGATCCATTTCTCCCCAGCCGCCCTCTTCGTTGATTGGAGGGGGAGGCGCTGCAAACAGTCTCCTGTCCAATCCGATTCCGGAAACCGGGGAAAGTCCGGACGAGGATACAACCGGAACTGCGGAAGACGGACTTAGTCATGAGGATAGTGTTAAGCGAAGGGCCAAACTGTTGCTGAAACAATTTATGGATGATCAGCAGAAACAGCGACGGCCTTCGCAGGACGGCGCTGTGTCTCCCCCTAACGCTGCCGACGTTCCAATAACCCTGGAAGAGGTATACACGTTTATGAAAAAATTAATGATAAAAATAGCACAGTTTGTGACTGCAATTGGTCAAAACTAAAGCAAATATAAAGGTTTTAAAAATTAAACAAAATACAGTTAGATTGGTGAATTTGTAGGCAAACATTGTGCCCTAGCCGGTCACAGTAGTTTTGGAGTTTTGACGAAACATTCTCACGGTTTCGCAGTTCTTGAAACCCTTAAAATGAATATTTCTCGAAAAGTTTCTATAGAATTTGCAATGTTTGGAACTGTTTATCGGACAGTATTGTTACCTGTTCCTCTCTGAGCACATTTAAGTCGAAATTGTTAAAGCATGAAGCTCAGCTGCACAAGTTTATGCGGGGGCGTGCATTACAAGGACAGTAGTCCTTTGCATGCCATTATTTTATTTCGTTTCACGCAATGTATGTACTTTCATAATTTAAAATAACCTTAATTTTGTTTTTCTCAGTCGCATTTTATTTAAATATCTAATAGCGTACAAACCCGGGCTGCCAACCTTGCGTCACTGTGTGTATATATGTCGCGTTAAACTAGGAGGCCCGTTAAGGCCACTGGGTTTAACGTTAAACTAAGTGGCCACATAGTTTAACGTTAAACTAAGTGGTCACTTCTCTCCCTATACTCTCTATATGCAATTTACACATATATGCTGGTGCACGTGTCTTAATACTGACTATATACGTAATGTAAACAATGACCCTACAGCCTGCCTATATAGGCGTACATACACAGGTTACTTATATACGTATCAGTAGGGAGAGAAGGTTTATTCTGACTTGGGCCACATCTGATTTGGGCCACAAAATTCTATTGGTCAAAGTTCACTGCACTTAGTCCAATTAAAATTCAGTTTCTCTACACGTGTTTGGTTTCTCCGCCCTTTTACTTGTGTACTATTGAACTAACGGAAACATTGAACGTGTAAAAGGGCACCTATTATTCTATCAAAAAATAAAAGATAAATTGTTAATTAATGAAAGATTAATAACAAATATATACATGTACACATATTATAGGAGCGCGAGAGCGCTCCCCTATAATATGGGTGTAAAAGGCTCAGTGCGGCCCTTGGAGACCCGTTCGAGCTCCGTGCCAGCTAAATACTCAACGAAACTGGACAATTTTGGTATCGTTGGAATCTACACGACGAGTACTACAAGTCGCAAAAAAGTTTTGGTCAAAATTTCCAACTTTGAAAATTTTCGCTTCCGGGCAAGTTAGGTCCGTTTGTTTTTTTTTTCCGTGTAAGTCACGCTTGGAAAAATGCAATTTTCTGTCGCAGTGTTAGAACGATCTGGGCATTTTCAGCAGGTGAAGTTTGGTTTTTCTGAACGTATATACCCCGAAAGTGAACCTTTTTGATATTTTTTCGCTGCCCGGCCCGGCCGGCCACCTGTACGGCCGGCCAAAAGTGGACTTGGCGCTAAAATGGCCAAAAATGGCCAATTTTTTGTCAAAGCTACAGGACTCAGGGAAGACGCTAGAGAGACGTGGTTTGTTGCATAAGGATCTACGGAAGGGTTTATATGTCCTAACGAGGGCGATTTTTGATATCTGGCCAGGATCGTTCTGGCGGCCGGCCCAAAGTTGGTCCGGCCAAATAGCCATTTTCGGAAAATTTCTAAGTCCCAACTCTACAGGAAATAGTCAAAAATAGGCCTAAATATGCTGTTTTGGGCCATATAGTGGGACGCATATAAGGGTTATCGGGGTCGCTGAAAACGATGAGCATAGTCGCAGCGCTGTGCGGTGCTGCTATCGTGCTGTACTGCTATGCAGCAACCATAGCACGCTGTCTGTAGACTTACTGTAAACGGCTAAACATATGAAACTTGGTGAAAATTATGTCTGTAGTAAGGAGGAACTGTAGCTATGTTAGTTAGTGCACTCTGTAGCTTCCACCGTGCTGTATGTGCTGCCCCAAACACAGCACAGTCGATAACAAGTTATTCTTTCGTCACTGGTATTTGAAATTCGGCATACAGATTGTTTAGGACATGACAAACTATTATAGATACGTTTTGTATACTTATTACGATGTTACTATGTGGTTGCGCTGTAGTGGAGTGCTGCAGAAGTACAGCACGGCCTGTAACTAACTACAGTTAAGTTGCAATCGCCCGAAATTTTGCACACAAGTGCAGCAGAGCATTGCAAATCGTGCCGTATGAGTTTCCTTCACCGACAGTAAAGTTTGCATGTGATTGCGCTGCAGTAGAGTGCTGCTGAAGTACAGCACGGCCTATAACTAACTATAGATAACTTGCAATCGCCTGAAATTCTGCAGGCAACAGCGGAATAGCATTAGAAATTGCGCCGTGTAAGTCTCCTTCTTTGGCATTAACGTTTGCGTCTGGTTGCGTTGCAGTAGAGTGCTGCTGAAGTGCAGCACGGCCTATCACTAGCAAGAGACAAAGAGCAATCGCCTGAAACTTTGTATACAAGCACGGAAGAGCATTGGAAATCGTGTTTTATGAGTTTCCTTCACCGACAGTAAAGTTTGCATGTGGTTGCGCTGCAGTAGAGTGCTGCTGAAGTACAGCACGGCCTATAACTAACTACAGATAACTTTCAATAGCCTGAAATTCTGCAGGCAGCAGCGGAATAGCATTAGAAATTGTGCCGTGTAAGTCTCCTTCTTTGGCATTGACGTTTGCGTCTGGTTGCGTTACAGTAGAGTGCTGCTGAAGACTGAAGTGCAGCACGGCCTATCACTAGCAAGAGACAAAGAGCAATCGCCTGAAACTTTGTATACAAGTACGGAAGAGCATTGCAAATCGTGTCTTATGAGTTTCCTTCACTGACAGTAAAGTTTGCATTTGGTTTCGCTGCAGTAGAGTGCTATATGCTATATACAGTAACTAAAACTATTGCAGCCATGGGTACTGGATGTTGGATTTCTGTCAAAATAGAGAAAAAGGAAGAAATTGGAACTTTTCAAGCTTCTTTGTTCTGTACTTTCGGTTGACGATTAATGATTGGCGGAATTTTTAAAGTTTCTTTCACACAGCTTTAACGTTTTTGCTTTTTACTGAGAACCTTAAAAATGAAATAGGACAAGAATAAAAATGCTCCGGTGGAGCATGAAAAATGCAATATGGGTGACATTAGGTTGTAAATGGACAGAGGACTAGGTTTTAAAACGTTAATATGGGAGGGGCAGGTTGTAAATGCCAGGAGGACTAGGTTAAAAGCGCACTAATATGGACCAGCTTCGCTGAACAACCCATATTCGCGGTCACTCATGCTCCACTCCACATGACATACGAGTAAGATCCTGCATTCTTCAACTTTCAAAGCAAGCGGGACGATTTTGAAATATTAAAGCTTATTCCAAATAAACAATGCAGTTCTGGTAGAAAGGTGTTCAAGGTGTTTTTTCTGCAGTGTCAGCGCAGAATCTTGTATTAAGTTGATGCGAAAAGCAGTTGACATTATGTACGTGTATTATTAAGTTGTATAATAAAGGAGCACGGCCACATATACTTGCAGGCCGTGCTGACATATCGTACAATTTTTCGAAGAACTACCAATATCAACAGCAAGCAGCAGCCGATAGAAACTCTGGATAGTTTTCGCGAATATGGGTTGTTCAGCGAAGCTGGTCCATATTAGTGCGCTTTTAACCTAGTCCTCCTGGCATTTACAACCTGCCCCTCCCATATTAACGTTTTAAAACCTAGTCCTCTGTCCATTTACAACCTAATGTCACCCATATTGCATTTTTCATGCTCCACCGGAGCATTTTTATTCTTGTAATAAACCTAGACTTTAGAAACTTTAAAACATGTCACTTAAAATTTCATGTTTATACACCAAATGCTTACTAAATTCTTTCCTAAAAATAACGCTTAGATAATCGACAAAAAATTCTATCGCGAAGTTTGACTTTAAACCGCTTATCCCAACTGCCTTTCTAAGGGTAACCATTTCACTGAACGAAGAGAATTTTTTAGAGGAATTAAATATGACGTGGAAAAAACAGATCATAGAAAAGTTTCCCGTGCCTTTATTTCTCTTTTATTCATTAATTATTTAATGTTGCAGATATACATAATATTTTATTCTAGGTTCGTCTTATTCGCTTACTTCGTCAATCTAAATTTTAAACTAACGGCACACAGTGTCTTACTGTTGTTCGTTATTAGTACTATCTAAATTAAATTGGAATAGGTAACTTTATCTAAAAATTAAATTGTTGCAAATTATAATTGCAAAGTTAGACTGATTTACTTAGATTGATTTACCTGATTTCACAATATCACGTTGACATATACATGGCTTTAAATTTGAAAAAATTTGCACGTAACCCTCAATATAATTTGAGTGGGTTGTAGGCGGAGTTTCTACTATACAAATCTACACACTTTTCTATTGGTCAACAATGTTTACATTTCAGCCAATCAAATATGTGGCCCAATTCAGATGTGGCCCAAGTCAGACTAAGCCGGAGAGAAACGATTTGGCAGGGCACACCGTTATATACTGGAAATATACATTTTTGTATACTGGAGTAAACAAATTGTACCTATTGTTTTTAAAACCTCCTAAAAACATTGTTCAGAAATAGTAAAACGCAACGTAAATGTAAAAAATTGGTTTTATTTTAAGAATGGAGGTGTGACTCAAAACATTTGCAAAAAATAAACAACAAATTGTTGTAAAGTTTTTGTTCCAAAAGTGTTCCTTGGAATACATTTTTCAAAAAGAACAAAATTTTTTAAGAACGAACAAGGATGAAAAAGAACAGTTTTGCACAGGTAAAAAATCAAACGATCAAAAACACTGAATTGTAATTAAATAAAATCAACTTTTAAAGATTTAAATTTATAAAACTTTTATGTATTAATTAAATAGAATGCCGAGATAACACACCCACAACATTCTAAAGCATTAATAGTTACACTTTTAATACTTGCCTAACTATTGCCCCCTTTAATTTCTACGTACGCTAACCTTTTCTCTATTAGTCGTCTGAGGTCAAGTACCCAAATCTCGCAATCGTAGATATGAACGCTTACGTATACCATATGTACTAATATAAGTGTGTGAGAATATAAGGTATACTGTGAACCCTGTTTACATTGCGTTATATAGTCAGTGTTAAGACACGTGCACCAGCATATATGCGTATATAAATTGCATATAGAGCGTATAGGGAGAGAAGTGACCGCTTAGTTTAACGTTAAACTATGTGGCCACTTAACGGGCCTCCTAGTTTAACGCGAGTAGTATAGGGTGCACGTTTCGAGCCCCGCTCCCGGGAGTCAATGACCTTTTGACCTTTCCTACTGCCTGTTTTATGGTGTCTTCCTTACTACCGATACAGACCTCCGGCACCCTCCTGTACTCCCAGTACCCCCTGTACCCCCGGTACCCCCAGTACCCCCAGTACCCCCAGTACCTCCTGTACCCCCAGTACC
This sequence comes from Trissonchulus latispiculum, assembly GCA_030248195.1. Taxonomy (NCBI): domain Eukaryota; kingdom Metazoa; phylum Nematoda; class Enoplea; order Enoplida; family Ironidae; genus Trissonchulus; species Trissonchulus latispiculum. Next base: position 12,460 of record JASAND010010377.1, read on the forward strand.
CCCAGTACCTCCTGTACTCCCAGTACCCCTTGTACCCCCAGTACCCCCTGTACCCCCAGTACTCCCTGTACCCCCTGCACCCCCAGTACCCCTAGTACCCCTGCACTCCCAGTCCTCAGTCTTAAAAACAATACCTCTTCATAACTTCTTCTTCTTCTTAGTAACACTTCTTTTTCTTCTTCGACCTTGTACTCCGTCCCTCTGCGTTCTTCCCCCGGGGCTTGGGACCCGGCGTCGGCCCATTACCGGACTCCTACCTACCTACCTACCTAACCTAGTCCGGCGCATGCAATATTTTTGTATTTTTACATTTTGATTATTTTTATTTTCTAAGTTATTATAAATGCATATGTACAATATATATATACAGGTAGCCCTTAAGAGGACTGTTGGGATAAACAAGTACAACAATCATATATCCAATGGAACAGTTGTCACCCCATCGGCTAGTACTTTCCTTTTAGGGTAGAGGTAGGGAAGGGCGTCTTTAGTTTGGAAGTATTTCACCATATCCCCATCTACCATTCTAAGGCCCCTATTTTCTCCAGATTTTGTATTTCCTGTTTCTAAAACATCCTTAAAATCGTCGGGATCGTACTTATTTAGGGCCTTGCTTACTCCTTTATGGGAGACTTTATTCGTCTTTCCCCATGCCAGGTACGTTTTACTGCAAAGTGCTATTATCCCGTCTCCGGTCCATTCCTCCTTGAACAAACCGGGTATTCTTTTTTGAGAGGGATCTTGAACAAAGAAATCTTTAAGAGCCTTTTGCCATTGTTTTTCATTTCTAATAGGGACACAATCACTTAAATTTTTGGAAGAGCAGGCGAAATAGAGAGAGTCGGTGTCCATTTGACACAACTGGAAGGTTTCGGGCCACAAATTTGGTTTAAGGCAATCGTAATAGAATTGGAGCATCCTAAGTTTGGCATACTGATAGACGAAGAACCCCACTAACTCTGGAAGTCGATAGACAATTTTGGACTTAGCCGATTGAACTTCATAGATCCCATTCCCCAAATCGTCCAACCTTCTAAATCTCCATCCGTTCACTTCCCTGCTAGCTCCAGATCTTTGACAATATTTCACATCCTGATGCTTTTCTAGATTTGTAATAGTTCGACCGTAATAGGAATTTCCCAAAAGTTTAAACATTTCCCCTTTAAGTGCCAAATCTGGATCGGAATCAGCTGCAGAACGATGGTAAGTTACCTCATCTCCAAGCTCTTTGAAACAGGCCTTCGGTTTGAACTCAATTGCCTGGTAAATTTTAGTAATTTTTAGCCCGTGTTTTAGATACCAATTAATTAGAGGAGTAGCTAGGAGAATTTTCTTTCCAAAGTAACTTCCAATTAGTCCTCGTCTAGGTTGGTTCATAAGATCATTCAAATCGCAAAAAGTTTTCATGTGGTCTCCGATATCTTCCTTTGAAATTTCTACATTTTTGAAAATAGGGGTCATCTCAGCGAAGTATTCTTTCTTTTCCTCAGGTACCTCAATGTCCACCTCAACTAATCCGAAGAACCTATTAGCTTGAATTTGGGTGACTAGTTGTGCGAAAGTAAGGACCGATCGTTTCTTAGGGAGATTGAAGTGCTCATCCATGAACTGCTGCATATCGGGAGATTCTTTTAGTTCTTTATCAAATTCACATTCCCACTTTTCTATCAAATCGAAACCCCCATCTTTAATTGCCTGGGACACTCTTTCAGTTCTTTCCCTTCTCTTCGTTCTATCCTCAGGGTCCTGGTTCCTATCCAATTCGCACCCATGCCCGTGGAAGTAGCACCCATGAAATTGTAGTACCAGGTTTTTCTCCGAGACCCACCCATCAACTTTAGATTTTCCTACCCTTTTTTGGCCGCCGTTATAAGCGTGCTCAACTCGAACTCCCATTGCCTTTGCCATATACTCTAGCCACATAGCTTCCTTGCGCCCTTTTTGTAGCCACCTTTTGAATTTTCCATCTTCAGTGGGTTTCCATTCGGCATACAGACCCGTGGGCATATCCTGCATAGTGCACCAGAGATATAGGGCATTGGCGTCGAACCCAAAAATTTGTGCAACTTTGAACCCATTTGTAATTTCAGTTACCCCGGCTTCATGATATCTATGGAACACCAAACTAGGACCCCCGACTATGTTATCCTTAATAAGTTTGTGCCAATTTTGAGTGAATTTACTGAAGAGGGGAAGGATCGTATGTTTGGGAATTTTGTTCATCATATGTTTGTAGGCTAGGCCAGGGAGGGAAATAGCCCCACTTTTAAACATGTCGATTCCCATCGTTTTCCAAAATTCTACCATCTTTTCGGTTGCTTGAAGAAAGGGCCCAACATCTAAATTATTGTACCAAATTAGGAGATCCCTTACAGTTTTAAATTTATTTTTCCTCCAGGCTGCAACTACGGCTGTAAAGTCCTCATCAGAAATTTCCTGTTGTTTCAAAGTTGAGTAGTAGAGGTCACGGTGGGGAAATCCCTTGTCAAGGAACTCAAGGGAAGTGAAGGCCTCATATGGGAAGGCACCCTTTTGGTCCTGAATTTTAAATCCCTTTAACCACTTTTTGTAGGAGGTACCAGCGGCAAGGTAGTTTGTAATATCAAGAAAGTACAATTTCGGGGTAGAGAGGGCCATGTAGTTGTTATTCTTTTTAACTGTGTAGTTGATGTCTTGGCCATTTAGGAGTAAATTTGTAATCAGACAACATTTTATGAGATTCATATCGAACTTTCCTGAATTGAACCCAAGAGTAGGAACTGCCTTAAGCCATTCTTCGAATTCGGTTAGAAGTTTATCGTGCTCGGCTAGACCAGAAAGGGTAGGCTCGTAGATTTCCCTAAGAAGTTCGTAGGCCTTATCGGCAATTTCTTCCATATAGTCCTTCATTCGGACTACTAAGTCGTAGGGATCCCCAGTAGTTATTAAACAATTTGGAGCTTCGTAACCTGGCACATTTGAGGCTACAGATACTGAAGCTGGGATAAGGTCCTGTTCGTAAATCAATTTGGGACCGCTTTTCTTGGAAGTAGGTTTGAACATACATTCGAAATCATAAGCTATTCTGAAAGGATAGTACCATTCAGGCACCGGAATTCCTAGTTCACTTATCTTTTGGAGGATAGTTTTTGTAGGTCCAACCCCACCTCCAGGGAAGATATGCTTGATACCAACTTCACAACTTGTGGAATGTCGGATAAAACTTCCGTGGTGATGAAATAGTTTCTCACAATTGGAGCACTTATAGGTAAGGGTGAATTTATTTAAATTTTTGATAAAAGAGAAGTGGTTTTCGTAAATATTTAGGGCCATTTTCCTGGATCTCTTTCCCAAAGGTCGTCGGATAAGTTTGGCTGCAATGTCTGTAATTTCCTGATCTCTTTCGTGATTCTCAATTATAAGTTCATTGAGATCTTCTGGTTCTTCCCCAGCTTCCTCAACTGTAGGCCCTAACTCGTAAACCGTAATGGCGACATCAAATTTTTCCTCAATCTCATCTAAATCCTCCAAAGTCACTCCATTAAATTCTTCCCCTGCCTGAATCCACTGATCAATCAATTCATCAGTTTTTTGTTCTAATGCATTCAACTTTGACCCAAGGCCTAGAGCTAAACATCTAAATAAACACTTTTCGTCCTGATATGGTCGTCCAGTCTTTTTGTTAGCAATTAGAGCATTGAGACCCCGATTATTCTTCACGTAGTCAGGAAGATATCTAGCTTCACCGACTGCGTAGGAAATTAACTTGTTTATGTAGAAGCAGACATTTGTAATTTCCAGGACTGTCCACTTCGTATTGGGGCGTTGCTGTCTAACCCATTCTAGGATGTCCCCCTTGTCTAACTCGTAATAAATTTTCCCCAGATCGCCTTCATTCGAGATGTGAATTGGTTCATCAAAGTACCGGTTATTTCCGGATGGATAGTAGTACCTTAATTCCCCATCTTCAATATTCCTAAGTACAAAACCGAAAGATAAATTAAATTTGAACTGCCATCTTTGAAGTTTGAAAATTAGCTTAATCAAATCCTTCAATTTAGATGGGCTGTCTATCCTGAAATTATACCTGTTTTGGATACCGGAGGAAACAAAGTAGCGGGTCCTAATTCTGCTCCAATTTTCCCTATAGATTTGTGCTAGATCCTCGGGGAGATCCTTTACAACACTCCTAGTCAATTTAGGGGCGTCTTCTGTTGGGAGATTAGAGAAGTGGGTCTGTCTTAAGGTTCTGGGATCCTGATTTTTTGGGGCTTCCCGGTGAGTCTTAAGATGGCCTTGGTAACCTTTGTATGTCCTATATTTGAAGCCGCATTTTCGGCACTCATAAGAAGGGGGCGCAATTGTAGGATGGAACTTTGTAATATGCCGAACCATGTTGTTTTTACGGGTAAAGGTCTTCTCACAATGTGGACAAGGAAAAATGGGATTCGAGGGATGGGTGGTCTTGTGTTTTTGTAGCTCGACCAAAGTGGGGAATGATTCATTACAACTGGGGCAAGTGTGGGATGTGCTGGTAGATTGGACTGGAAGATTTTGGGGGAGGGTTTGGGCATAGGTCCAGAATTCATCTGAACCAACAACTTCCTTGCCGTCCCACTCTGTTTTAATTAGGGAAACAGCTTGATCTCGTAGGGCCTGGGTAACAGCAGGATTTCCCTTCCAGAAACCGGTAGCAATAGCAGCGTTAAACTGAGAAATTCCAGACATGATTGAAAAGAAATAGATGCACTTTAGATATGAAGTTATAGAAATCGCTTTTATTAACTTTAAGATAATTTGCCCTTTTATTAACTTCGCCCTTTTATGTACTTTGCGTTTATATGAACTTCCGCTTTTATTAACTAATTATTAACCGATAATAAACGTTTTATTAACTAATTAGAGCGCAGAGAGAGAGAGAACCGACCGCTCACGACGACAGAATAAGTCAGACTGACGAGATACCAAAATTTGCACCCTTTATATACTTTTTCAGACCATATACTGCCAGTACTGCTTGTACTTCCTGCCTTCCTGGTATACTGCGTGTACCCCCTGTACCTCTAGTACTTCCTGTTTTCCTGGTGTACTCCTAGTACCCCTAGTACTTCTAGTACTTCCTGTTTTCCTGGTGTACTCCTAGTACCCCTAGTACTTCTAGTACTTCCTGTACCCCTAGTACTTCCTGCCTTCCTGGTATACTCCCTGTTAAATACTTCCAGAAACTGCTAGATTATACTTCTGCTATTTTAATAATCTTCTCGTATAAATTTCTTGTATTTAGACTTTAGGCAATGTAATAGCGTAAGACAGCACTTTTGAAACCGACCGCTCGCGGTGAAAGAACAAGTCAGACTGACGCGATTTCAAATTTTTCTCTGTTTATATAGACTTTTCAACAGCAATACCCCCTGTACCCCTGGTACCCCCGGTACCCCCAGTACCCCCTGTACCCCCAGTACACCCTGTACCCCCTGTACCCCCAGTACTTCCTGTACCCCTAGTACCTCTGGTACCCCCAGTACCCCCAGTACTCCCATTACTTCTTGCACACTACTAGTACGCCCACACATACTATCAGTCATACTACTAGTTTCTTGCACACTACTAGTACACCCACACAAACACCCATTCATACTACTAGTTTTTGTCATACGTCTTGTACGCCCACACTAACACCTAGTACTTCCAGTTCTCTTCACAAAAAGTCTGCATCACTCCCAGTCGTCCTAATCTTTGTGCATCCTTCCAACCAATGGCGCATATAAACAGGTCCCACTTAATTACAATACAATCACTCACGAACTAGCGAATGGATACTAAAATTGTTGTCTGCATTGCCTTAGCTTTAACTGTCAGTGTTTCCTTGAATATTTGGCTTCTGACGAGAAGAACCGCTTAACATAGACTACCAGACAGACGGAACGATAAGGATCTCCAAACAAGGGAAATATGTTTACTACACTCCACCCAAGTTTAGTGCAATTCTTGACCTCTACTATGAATGTTCGATAGGAAGTTGTGTAACCGCCACAGCTAAGCACTGTCCATTCATTTCAGAGGTATACAATTTTCAGCTTTGCCTCGACATTAATAAAAACATAGAAAGCGCTTCGATCTAGGATTTATAGTTCATTCATCGTAAACTCCACCTATCTATCTTACAAAAAGCGAGCTCAATGACTTGTATTCCTTGTGACTTTTTTTACTTTAAGCATCCCTTCACCTGCATGGTCTCAGCCCCAACTAAAGCTGGGAAGACTACGTTCGTATCAAAACTTGTTAAAAACGCTCATAGATTGATAAGACCTCCCCCGAAGCGAGTGATTTGGTGTTTCACGGAGTGGCAGGCGGCCTATGAAAAAATTAATGCAGAGTTTGTTGAGGGATTACCTGACTTAGAGCAGCTAAAGGGGAACACAGAACCAATTTTACTAATTCTTGATGACCTTATGGATGAAGTTAAAAAGGACTCTAAACTGGTTAGACTGTTCACTCGGGGATGCCACCACTGGTCTTGCAGTGTCATACACATCACCCAGGACTTATTTTATGATAAACAAAGAACTAACCGGATAAACTGCCAATACATAGTTTTAATGAAAAATCCAGCAGACAAGCTAACGGCAATGAATCTAGCTCGACAAATGTTTCCGACTAACACAACTTACTTTATGGAATCTTTCAACCACGCAACCTCAAAACCCCACGGTTATCTATTAATTGACCTCGACCAAGACACCCCAGAGCAGTACAGGCTGAGGACAGATATTTTCGATCGAACCGGAGTTTACCTACCGAAATCAATAAAAACGAGGAAGAATCAATAAAAACGCAAGTGCCCATAATCTCATAATAGCATTCAAAGTCAATAAAAACGCAAAATGGCAACGAGATTTGAAAG
>JASAND010010378.1:0-16606 GCA_030248195.1 Trissonchulus latispiculum
TATGTACTTCGTTCAGTTACGTATTGTTATTGCTGTATCTTATTTCCTGTTAGTGATCAAATGTTGAGAGTTATGGCTGTCACTTATCCTAACATCAGGTAAACAAGCAAAACTAATAAAACTTCGAAGTACAGAAAAAACGAATTGTCTGAACGTAAAGACTAAAGGGGTGGAAAGCTTTGCAGCGTCATAATTAACATTGGTTAAAAATTACCTCGAACTCAGGTTTATGCGCTCCGACGTGCGTCTACAAACGTCAATATTAATTTGCACGCATCAGCGCGCGCCGACGTGGGTCGATGCGCGTAAACTTACATGCTACAAATGGGCCCGTGAACTGACATGTAACAAATGGGCCCGTTGAGGCGCGTCGACGCACTTCTACGCACGTTGACGCTTCTAGTAGTAACATGGTGCCTAGGCGAGATGTTACATTTGGCAGCGTCGGCGCGTCGACGTCTTCAAATGTAAAATGGCAGTGTAGCGCATCTACGCTGACTCGCGACTGTGATTAAGAAATCACAATTAGTATCAAATAATATTGTCATTAGCGTACGGAGCTACTCTATTGCTTTCAATTTCAGGGGAGGGGCACCCACTGATTGTTGTTATGTAGTTGTGACGAAAACTTTGTCTATATTCCCCTAGCGATATATTATGTTTGCGTGCTTAATTTTCAGTGTTTTTGTATTTCTATGTTCCCAGTTCCTGTTCCTGTTTAGAGCATGTTATTCTCCTGTTCTGAGTGATGGATGTCTGGTCGGAGAAGCGACATTGCCGGATTTTATAAGAGAAATTGTGCTTAGCCTTGGCTGGAGACGTGCTCTAGATCTCGAGGGGTAATCTGCACTTTAAAACTCCCGGAATTTATTTGAATTATTTCAAATTTTCAGCTTTGATGTCATGTTTTAGGACGGCTGAAAGTATGAGGTCCGGCACCTGGCCGACTTTGGTCGCTAGGTGGCCACAAAAGATTGGGCTGGTGTACAATTCTAAAGTCTGACCAAAAAATGTAGAAAGCGAAATTGTTTTCTTTATATCTCAAAAACGCTTCAAGATAACTACCATAAAGTATATATTTTCTGAACCGGACTGATGAGATCTTTCTTTTCGTGAAAAAAGTTTTTTTGAAATTTCCCGTGCGATTTCAAAGGGCGCCGCTTTTATATGTTCAGAAAGATTGGTACATCGTAATGCCACGATTTTTTCAGGAAAATGTTCCCCTTGCCTGAAAGTCCTATACACCAAGTTTCAACTTTTTTGGTTGAAAATTGCGTGAGTTATTCAATTTTTTCCATTTTCAAAATCCTTTGATCTTTGCCGCTTTTTCGACTTTGACTGGCCATTACTCGTGACACGCTCAGTGGAAAAATTTTTCGATTAGATTTTCAGGACCGCCTAGGCATCACCTTTGACCTGATATAAGTGGTATGTCAAAATTTGAAAGTCGTTTTTTTCGAAAACTACCACTTTTTGACCCAAAATTTCGGTATAGCGATTCTAGCAAAAGTGATTAAAAATAGCATAATCATAAAGTTCGATCTGAGGTGACTCCAACGATATAAAGCTTTCGTTGCTACGACTTATATTACGTCCGCAATGATTTTTCAAACAATTTCCCCTATTTCAGGTGGTTTTTGCTAGTTGACACTGGCTCATGCAAATCAAGGCGGCAACATCAAAGACGGCCAAAAACCAGCTGAAATAAGGGAAATTGTTTGAAAAATCATTGCGGACGTAATATAAGTCGTAGCCACGAAAGCTTTATATCGTTGGAGTCACCTCAGATTGAACTTTATGATTATGCTATTCCGTTTATTATGCTATTTATTATGCTATGCTTTATTATGCTATGCTTTATTATGCTATTTATTACTCACTTTTGCATTTTGAAATTTTGGGTCAAAAAGTGGTATTTTTCGAAAAACTCGACTTTCAAATTTTGAAATACCACTTATATCAGGTCAAGGTTGATGCCTAGGCGGTCCTGAAAATCTAATCGAAAAATTTTTCCACTGAGCGAGTCACGAGTAATAGCCAGTCAAAGTCGAAAAAGCGGCAAAGATCAAAGGATTTTGAAAATCGAAAAAATGAATAACTCACGCAATTTTCAACCAAAAAAGTTGAAATTTGGTGTATAGGAGTTTCAGGCAAGGGGAAAATTTTCCTGAAAAAATCGCGGCATTACCATCGGGAAATTTCAAAAAATTTTTTCACAAAAAGAAAGATCTCATCAGTCCGGTTCAGAAAATATATACTTTATGGTAGCTATCTTGAAGCGTTTTTGAGATATAAAGAAAACAATTTCGCTTTCTACATTTTTTGGTCAGACTTTAGTTGTACATAGTAAACACATATAGAATATAGATTGTTTTTGTTTGCTGCTCTGAGCTTTAATGAGTTCTGTCATCTAAAACAGTAACCTAATGTGGAGAAGGAAAGTTGGGTATGTATTAACTGGGCTTTGTCTAGCCGAAAAAAGTGGGGGCGGGGAAGTGGGGGGGGGCGGAATCCAAAGTGGTCTGAAATTGGCAAAAATGCAGTAAAATAGCCTGTTTTCGACATACTGCTATAACTATGCTTAAAAGTGCTCAAAAATCGAGTTTGAGTACCAAAATTAGACGATTTTCGACCAAAAAATTCCGGTGAAGCCAGAAAATTTTTGAAAATTTTAACCAAAATTCTCTAAAATTTGGCATTTTCTGGGCACCTTGTACTTGTAGTGAGTAGGGGGAGCCCAAAAAGAGGGGGGCGGGGCCGAGTGGAGGGAACCCGGAAAGTGGGGGCACCTCCCCCCGCCCCCTCCCACTAAAAATGCCCAGATTAATACTTTTCTACTAATTTGTGCTTTTGCAGAAATGAGAACGAAACTCAGATTTTAGTGAATCAAAGTAAAGAAACTATTTTCCTTGCCTTTGTGTTGCATTAGATTATTTCACCGTTTCAGAACCTTGCTGTATTGAAAAATTTACGTAGTCAGCCCCGGTGGACCGACAAATCGTATTATTTGCTAGCCGAGGTCGGTTCAAGCCGGCCATTCAGAAACTATAATTTCGAAGTTCCTGACTTTTGTTTAGGTGGCAATTGCCATTGATTAAACGACGAATGAAAATTCAGGAAATTATCCGAAAGCATTCAGATATTGCTGCTCCTCAGGAAACCCTGAAATACTTAGTCAGTGGTTAGCGTCCTGCTACCATACTTTTCTCTTTTGTTGATCTGATTATCCTGTTTTTCTATAAATTGTTGTGACTGTGATACAAGACTGTTTATTTATTGAATAAAGTTCAGGCTCTTCTAGTAGTACACGTATGTAGTAGGTAGGTAATTATCCAATTGATGTTTAATCATGGTTTAATAGTAAACTTATTTTTGAAAAGGATACAACATGGTAGATGCTCACTTGCGTCGTGCAAACACCAGTTTAGGTGTAGCAGTAGTAGCAGTAGTAGTAACAGCTATTGAAAAATCAGAACATACTTTACTTGTATTTAGCTGGTGTGCCGGATCAGCAGGCATCATGGGGTGGACAAGGAAACACTTGTGCAAATAAGGCATGGGCATGGGTAGTCGGGATTTTCGGGTACCCGGGTCCTGCTTCGGGTACTCGATATCCAATTAAAACCGGATTAATCTTGATCAAGTCGAGAGAAACTTTTTGGCTAAGAAAATTTTTAACCATCGAAAATTTGTGGCTAAGAAAACTTTACCACCGAAGATTTTTCAGTTTATTATAAAATTTACTAGTATAAAAAGATGCTACAACAGAAAACCGAAGTAATAGGTAGATTAATTAGTCCTCGTACTTTTCAAACATTTTATAATTTTCTATTTTTAGATTGTTTTTAAAATATTAATTTTACCTTGCTCTAATTATTTTTTTCTTTAAATTTTTGTTGGAGCAATATGCGAAAGTCGATGAATTAATTAAATAAAATTCACAAGATACAAACAAAACTGAATCAAATTAGTGACTCTTGCCACAGCTCTGCGTTGATCTCTAAACTGTAAGTAATAATACTATAGGTATTAGGTACCATTAGATGTTGTCAATAGTGACAGATATGATCTTGGGGCCTATTTCTTTAAAGATTAAAATGGTCGGATTAAACGGATTAAAAATCAGCCGGATTAAAATATTAACGGCTGTTTCTTTAATGATGGATTAAACGGATTAAACAGATTAAAATTAACTCGTTTAATTCGACCATTTTTAATCCGCGGATTAAACGAATTGATTTTAATTCGTTTAATCCGGCATTAAAGAAACAGCGATAAAAATTTTAATCCGCCAACTTTTAATCCGTTTAATCCGAGTAGCTGCACGGGGATTAAAAACTAGTTGAAAATACAGGCGGCGGATTAAACGGATTAAAAATAATCTTTAAAGAAACAGCGATTAAGCAGGTCGGATTAAAATTAACTCGTTCATTTTTTAATCTGAAGTGTGAATAAGGAAACAGGATTAGATTAAAATTTTAATCCTAGGTGCATTAAAGAAATAGGATTAAATTTAATCCGTTTAACTCGTTTAACTCGCTGGTTTAAATTTTAATCCGTTTAATCCGAGGTGCTGTTTCTTTAATGCGGATTAATTTTAATCTAATCCGTTTAATCTTTAAAGAAATAGGGCCTTGAAAGTTTAGTGATTCTATTTAATGCCATATGGTCAACGTCGAAAAACTTCCTTCACTAATGGCCAACGCTCATTAGGTTTAATTTTATTAGGTGTTTCTACGTTATCACTGACTTTGTTAGTGAGAAACACTCTGAAACAATCACAAAATTTGTTGCAAGTAAATAATTCATAGATTTTTTCGATAACTAATCAAATAAACAAAAAATGAAGTATTCTTTTCTTGATGACATTCCAAACATTTTGGTATTTTAAGGTGGTGTCTAAAACTTGGAGCAGAAACAGGAATCGGAACAGCAACAGAATAAAAACTGACTTCAGGAACAAGAATAGGAGCGGAATGGGACCTAAATTTCAGGAACAAGAACACCAAATCAAAGCTCACGAGATCTCAAGGTTAAAAAACCAGGATCACAGGATCAATTGTACTGCGTGCGTTGATGCATCTATGTATGTAGATATGCGGATTTATTCTACAAATACGAATTTTGTATATTGTCCAATAACCCACAGGCTCAAATATACCTTAAGGTGAAAATTGCGGTTTTAAAATAGATTCGTTCGGAATGTTCGAAATTAGACTCCAGTGTCTGTTACTAAAATGAAACTAGAATTCTTGTTGCTACAAACAAACCTCTGTTTTTGATTCTGCCCCTGAAAATAGATTTCCCCCCGGTTCCTAAAAATACGTCTCCGTTCCTGTTCTTGTTCTTAAATTGAACCGAGCTTTGCTCCCATTCCCAAAATTAGATTTCCTAGAAGTAGACCAGCGAGTATGAGTTCTGCCGGGATGACTGGTCGGTATTTTATTCACCAATGCAGCAAAGAAACACTATTGAATGTCTGAAGACTGTCAAAATTAAGTGAGAAGTCAAAATGCAAATGCAGTATGTTCTATTAACTATTAAAGTTTACTCAGATTTTAGGACAAAAATAGTTTAACTTTTCAAGTTAGGCCCGCACTACCCGCGCGGGTAGTGTGGGTACTGAAATTTGCTAATACCTGCTCCACCCCGCCCCGCCCCGCGGGTACCAGCGGCCTGCGACCTACTCTGAGGTTTTGCTTGTTTGCCGCCTATTGTGCTGTTCCAATTTCCAGAGACAAGCAGTTGAAGTAGCAAAATTTTGTCAGGGGATTTGCTGGATGGATGGATGGATGGATAATCCAAATGTTTTCTAAAATTTATTAACATTTAAAGGTTAGAGGAAGCGGACAGGCAAGAGTCCATGATTTTCTTCTATATATTAGAAGAAGAGTAAGCCACTAGAGGGCTCCTCTTCTTGGCATTGCGTAACGGTGCTCCGACCACAATACGCGAAAGTTCTCCCGTTTGGGGGGGGGTCGCCAAATCATACCCCCTCCCCGTTTGGTGGGGGGGTAGGCAACAGCCAATCAGATTGCAGAAACCCCCTCCCCGTTTGGTGGGGGGGTAGAGCAGACTGATTCTGGCTTTTGAAAAAGGGTCCCCGTTTGGGGGGGGGGGACGACACAAGACGTACCCGTATGGTGGGTGGGTATGCAAAAGGGGTCCCCGTTTGGGGGGGGTCACAAAAAGTGGTCCCCGTTTGGGGGGGGTCGACAACAGCCAATCAGAATGAGCAAAACTTAGCCTGCTTGAGCGACCCCCCCCCCCAAACGGGGACCCATTTTCGAATAGAACAAAAACTACCGTAATCCTCTGCTCTACCCCCCCACCAAACGGAGGGGGGGTTTCTGCAATCTGATTGGCTGTTGGCTACCCCCCCACCAAACGGGGACCTCTTTTTGGATACCCCCCCCCCACCAAACGGAGGGGGGTATGCTATGTCGATTTGGCCGACCCCCCCCCCAAACGGGGGAACATTCGCGTATTGTGGTCGGAGCACCGTTACGCAATGCAGTGAAGAGAAGCCCTCTAGTGGCTTACTCTTCTTCTTAATAATAGTGCAATTATGCACTCTTGGGACAGGGCAACGGTGGTACGAAACTCAGAAAATTGCTAATCTGAGCGCGGTTATAAAATAAAAACCAATGTTGTGTGTATCAGCATCAGCTTTTGATACCGTGACAATTAATTGAAAGTCCCTATAATCCATTTTAAGTCTTTAAATCTCCTTTGAAATAACTTAAGAATGAAACTCTATCCAATCTAAGCTCAATGTGAATAAAGACCCCTGAAAAAAAGTTAAATGTAAAAATGGCCAAATCCGAAAAATGGGTTGAAGCAAGAGTCCATGATTTTCTTCTATATATTAGAAGAAGAGTAAGCCACTAGAGGGCTCCTCTTCTTGGCATTGCGTAACGGTGCTCCGACCACAATACGCGCATGTTCCCCCGTTGGGGGGGGTCGCCAAATCATACCCCCTCCCCGTTTGTTGGGGGGGTAGGCAAGAGCCAATCAGATTGCAGAAACCCCCTCCCCGTTTGGTGGGGGGGTGTACGCAGGCTGATTCTGGCTTTTGAAAAAGGGTCCCCGTTTGGGGGGGGGGGTCGACACAAGAGGTCCCCGTTTGGTGGGGGGGGGGTATGCAAAAGGGGTGCCCGTTTGGGGGGGTCACCAAAAGTGGTCCCCGTTTGGGGGGGGGTCACCAACAGCCAATCAGAATGAGCAAAACTTAGCCTGCTTGAGCGACCCCCCCCCCAAACGGGGACCCATTTTCGAATAGAACAAAAACTACCGTAATCCTCTGCTCTACCCCCCCACCAAACGGAGGGGGGTATGCGATGTCGATTTGGTCGACCCCCCCCCAAACGGGGGAACATTCGCGTATTGTGATCGGAGCACCGTTACGCAATGCAGTGAAGAGAAGCCCTCTAGTGGCTTACTCTTCTTCTTAATAATAGTGCAATTATGCACTCTTGGTTAAAGATTTCTCGGGTACCCGGGTAATGTCGCAATTACCCGACATAGGGCTTCGGGTAGCACCGGGTACCCGTGTCCAAATTTTTGGACCCGTGCCCATGCCTAGTACAAACCCTTTAGATTTATTAACGCGTCTAAAAGGTTTTTATTGCTCCTACTTTTGAGTTCGCTCCCTCCTCTGCAGCCGAGTCACTGTTGAATGACTCGGCTGCAGAGGATCTAGAATAGTTTCCATATGTTCTTTCGAGAATCTAGAATAGGTTTCCGTCGGGCTAGTCACTGCTGGTAATTAGGAGGATTAGTTGTCATCGGGATCCGGTAAACAGCGGTAGGTGACTGAGGCTGCTCAACACTCAATTCTTAGCCCTCTCCCTTAATGAGTTATGTACGTATTAAATGCCACACTTGTACTCCTAACTAGGAGCTAGGAGTATGCGTTTTGTTAGGAGTGTTTTATAGGACAAATTGCTTTATTGCTTTATTGCTTTATTGCCAGCACAACACTCAACCATAAGATAAGTAGAAGAGTATATAATGCATAACGAATAATAACACACAGAGATAAGTATACAACATATGTGCACAGCCGCTGGAGACCGAGCAGAGCCATCACGTGGCTACCGACGCTCGGCCTCGAAGGAACTGACATAATGGAACAGACTGCAGTCTCAGTTTAAAAACATTAAGATTAGCACTATCTACCACACACTCCGGTAAAGAATTCCAAATTGGAACAATTCTTGAACTGAAGAAATATTTTTTAACGTCTATTCGATGTCGAGTTTGCAAAATTTTCCATTTGTGGCCCCTGGTTGCAGAATTTGAATACACGAAAAAGTCGTTTACAGCTAAGTCAACTTTGCCATGAATAATCTTATACATGAAAATTAAGTCTTTAACAATTCTTCTTTCTTCCAATCTCTTTAGACCTAATCGAGAAAGCCTGTCTTGATACGAAACTGAGCCCAACCCTGGTAACCTTTTAGTGAATCTTCTTTGAACCTTTTCAATCAAATCAATGTCGCCAACAAACTGAGGATTCCATACTTCGGACGCATATTCAAGTTTTGGTCTATTATACATATTGAATAACTGCACCATAAATTTGTGATTTCTAGTAACAAAACTCCTAAAAATCGCATTAACCATACGAAAGCCATCTGAAGCCATTTTAGAACAGTGAACATGACTCTTAAGATCACTTGTAATATAGACACCCAAATCCTTGACAGACGAAACCTTAGATAAAGTCACATTATTTAGATGATAATTATGACATGGATTGTTACTACCAATGTGAAGAACTGAACATTTTTGAATAGCAACACTAAGTTGCATTTTTTCAAACCATGAATGAACTCTATCAAGGTCCTGTTGCAATATGTCAAAATTCTGATTTTCGGGAAATCCAAAATACAGTTTAGAGTCGTCTGCAAATAGTTTAATAAAAGAATTTTCTACACAGTCAGCTAAATCGTTTATGTAAGTGATAAACAGTAATGGGCCAAGGATACTTCCTTGAGGTACGCCTGACGTTACTGTCTGTTTTTGAGATTTGGCTAAACAAATTTCGACATATTGTTGGCGATTTAAAAGATAATCCTCAAGCCAACAATAAAATTTAGTCGACACCCCCATTGACTTAACTTTTTCTAACAGTTTTCCGTGTGGAACACTATCGAAGGCCTTCGCAATATCCATGTAGATTACATCCACAAATTTCTTTTCGTCTAAAGCTTTAGTCCAATCGTTTAAACATGACAACAATTGTGCTACAGTAGAGCGGTTTTTTAAAAAGCCAAACTGTTCATTCGATATAAGTGTATTTGCAATTAAAAATTTTTTGTATGCGGTAGCTACTATATCTTCCATATATTTACTACAGGAGCATAACATAACATAACATAACATAAAATTGGCTAGGACTCCTAAAATTTTGCACACTCCTAGAGTTAGGAGTATCCAATTTTAGGAGCGCCTAATTCCTAATCCGGAATTTGAAAAACTCATCACTCCTAGCTCCTAGGCCTCCTAAGTAGGACTCCTAGACTCCTATTTTTATAAAACAGGCCCCTGACCTCTTGGGAAATTAGCATGCCAGTCTGGCGGCTTGGGGGTCTTGGTTTTCTGGCCTTCGCTTCGCAGTTTCTGGACTGTCTTTCAGTAGTCTGTGGAGGGCAGCATCTATCCTTTCTGAATTCTGAATGTGGAGTCAATTAAAAATACAACAAATAAAGCTTAGCTTGAGCTGGTTGAGTTAGTTGTTTAACCCTCGATTGCACCAAATAAGATTAGGACTAACTGCGGATTAACTGATGACAATGTCCAGATTTTTAATGAGAATTCAGTACTTAATCCTGAGTTAATTCGCAGCTAACCTTATTCTGATTTAGTGACGGTAAGACTTGGTACGGACGGACGGTACGGACTTGGTACTTTGTGTAAGACTGATTCGGAAGACTCAACTTGAAACTTGATTTCTGCTAGCTACTGCATCTTTTATGAACCTAACACTATATACGGTTTTTTGTTGTCCATCGAATGCGAACTAAAAAAATAGCAGAGCACAGCTGAGAAGAAGAGCTGGCACAGTGACCCATGACTGGCTAATACTTATTTATGCTTGAAAAAGTGTAGTAGCAGCACCTTTGTACAATGCACGTGCTCAAGGTTGTGCTCGCGCGCTGAGGAGGTATTTTCGAACTGTAGGTATGTACAATAAGAGAAAGTTAACCAATTGAATTATCGACCGAGAATGATTGTGGCCAGTCGGGCCCATGTTAAGATAAAAGTCACTTTTTGTTGATGCGTTCTGATCTACCACTTGTTTTTCTTGAGGGATTTATTCTTCATGGGGGTTCTGGGGGTTCTTAATTTTTTGCAGAGATTCTATAACTATATATATTTAGTCAAATTATTGATGGGGTTCTTGGGGTTCTGAAATTTTTTCAGAAGATTTGATCTGAGGGTCTGAGGGTCTGGAGGTTCTGAGGGTTCTAGAGTCCGGGTATACTGAAAAGTTTGTGCGCTGTCTGGACTTAGTTGTCCTTGTTGTCGTCAGCCTTCAATTGTTACGCATGTTGTGGATATTGGATGTAGCAGACACACAAATTTTAGTCTAAATTTATGAGAAAAGCTAGGAGGACGCCCCTCCCAGTGCACCCGGCTTATATACTACAAATTTGTTGACTGAGCTACATATATACATATTATAAACATATTATGTCTGCTTGAAGTGCCTGCTGAAGGAAAGTCACGTACAAATCCTGGATCTACAAGTCCTGGATACAAACGCAGGAAAAAATTGAGAACCTCCTTTTTTCTGATGGAAGTTCTGGGGGTCAAACTTTTATCTTGACATGGTTCGAAAGTCGAAAATCACCTGAGAAATGGAAATGTCAGAAAAGTTTTCACGTAATTTCAAATTTTCATTTCAAATAAACATCCTGCATTCTACATACCAACCAAAAATGTGACATCTCATAGCTTTCGCGATTTCTGAACTTGCTTTGAACTGCTTAGCTTTTTAATGCTAATTTCTGTAAGTGGGAAGGGGGTCCAGAATAGAGGCCTGCATTACGGCCCGCGGCCCGGCCCGGCCCAGCCCACCCGGCCCGTGGGCCGACGGCCAAAGTTCACGGGCCGGGCCAGGCCGCGGGCCGAAGCTCACGGGCCGGGCCGGGCCACGGGCCGTTTTCGGTCTGCTCCCATTAATTTTGCCAGATTTTACTGAAGAAAAATAACTCAAATGTTTAGCTTGAAAGAATTTTGTGCTTCTTGGTCATGTTTATTACTTTTCAGGAACTAGTTTCAGTATTTTCATATCATAAGTGTTACTGTGTATTCTGTTTAAGTTAAAAAGTCGTCTAAATTGTTAAATAAATGCTGGATATCCTTCAAATTTTAACGTTATCTGTATAATCAGTATGCTTATGCTCATTTCTTGAAGACTAGTCAAAAAATTATTATTTCAAATGTTGCCCAACACAAACCTGTGGTTCGAAACATTCGGAACAAGCACTTCAAACTAGAGTTGGGACCGGTTCCACTAGAACCGGTTGGAACCGGAACCGGAACCGGAACCGGAACCGGTAGAATTTGGAACCGGCCGGTTCCATGCTTAAAAACTGGACTTGAACTAATTTTTTGAAAGAGTCTAAAATTTGCAAAAGCTGGATGCCATTTACAGAGTCGCTATTCATGCTGCTTTTTCATATTAGTGACTGAAGTTGAAACTAAAAAAATCTAGTTTGAGCTGAAAATAAACAAACTTAGACCCGAAACCGAAAGGATGAAACTGATAGTAATTAAGAGCACAAACTTAAGTTAAACGAATCTACAATTCTTGGCATTAAAATTGAAGCTGAAACTACATAGAATGAATTATGAGCCTAAACTGGAAACGGAACAGCTTCAGCTTCCACTGAAGGTGAGGCAAACTTCCCGCTTCCCCTTTCAAATGATTGAGACACGTTTCAGCTGTGGATCTGTGGATTGTAAAAGTAATCTGTTGGCTACTTTTGAATCAAGCAGCTGTACATATATTGCTTCGTTAAATGTAACAGTAATACATGTTCCTCTTTCCGATATGGCTTTCATCTTTTAAATATTTTAACGGCATTTAATTTTTC
Source organism: Trissonchulus latispiculum (assembly GCA_030248195.1). NCBI lineage: Eukaryota > Metazoa > Nematoda > Enoplea > Enoplida > Ironidae > Trissonchulus > Trissonchulus latispiculum. The sequence continues at coordinate 12,111 of JASAND010010378.1, forward strand.
GGAAACTATTGCTTTTTGAGAGGCACTGTCTTTTCAAGGAAATAAGAAACTTTAAATCCAGTATATATTAATTCTCAGCACGTTTTGCTGTTTTCAAGACTCACAAGAAGACGTCTCTCTTTACATACCCAGTATCATCACGCCGCTGATTATCGAAACAGTTTGCTCGACAAAAGTAAAGACAAGTATTTTGTATGCTGTGCATATAATAACAATAGACCTAATGAAGCAAGTTCAAAATACTGAAAAACCTTATTTCAGAAATTAATTACAAAAAATTTTAACCAACTTGTTTATTATAGTTTTATTCCAATTGTTCTGTAGCATTGTTTTGTCGTTGTATAGGCATTTTCATTGTATTTGCATTTGTAGCATTTTCATTGTATAGGCCTTATAAGGGACTTGCACCACATGTTAAATAATGCTAAACTTATAACTACAAATTTTGTACTTGGAACCGGGAACCGGTAGCTAGAACCGGAACCGGAACCGGTTTTGAAAATCGGAACCGGTCCCAACTCTACTTCAAACTGTTAAAATAATAAGAATCAATTTAAACTTTTAATTGCAAAAGTTGGTGCTCAAAATTAATGTCAAATCTCTCAATTCATTGATTATTTTTGCGACTACAATACAAAAACTTCAAACGGAATTTCAATAAAAAATTTAGGAATTTTTTGAAATTTTGCACTTTCTGAAAAAATGAAAAATTTCGCGGGCTGGGCCGGGCGGGCCGAAAAATTTGACGGTCTGGGTCGAGCGGGCCGAAACCTTTCACGGGCCGGGCCGGTCGGGCCGGCAAAAATTTTTCACGGGCCGGGCCGCAAAAATTCGGCCCGTGCAGGTCTCTCCAGAATGAAAAATGGTAAATATGTACATATTATGGTCACGGATCTTGCTACATGTCACACTATACATTTGCTACATATGTGATCAGATCACAACGAGTTTAAACTCAGCATTTAATTCTCAGTTTGTTAGTTCCCCGGTCAATCAGCTTTAATTTCCATTATCGCTTCTCTATTCTCGCGATAATGCTACTTTTGCCTACAAGAACACTGACGCTGCATGAAGTCGTTTTTGCCCATTTTTTACAATTAGACAGTAGCTGCATAGCTATGATTATATTCATTCGAAAGATCTAATTAAGCTCTACATTTTTGCTTTTTGAAGCACCTTTCTAGCTTTTTGCTATCGGGAGACATAGCCGATTTTCTTAACTTGTCATTTTCGCAGAAATCAAATAATCCGCTATTTCTTGAGCTACGCAAGCCGCAAAATTAAACTACTTGTGTCGGTTTGAAGGTTTCGTCGAGGCCGATTAACTATGACTATGACATTATAATCTTCTAATTGCTATCCCGTACGCTGCTGTCATAAAAAATGTAGTTTTTGCAAAAACATGACCAAATTTTTTCTAGCCATTGTGCAGCATTTACTATGCAAGCTATAGGATTGCCACTTACTAGACGTGCTCTACACAAAAATACCCAGGGATCCTTTTTAGTTGCCCCGATTGCTGCTTTCTAGCTAAACTGGTCGCTTGCCAAGGTTGGGAGAAGCAGGCAAAATCCAGGTTGCGCATATATATTTTTTAGCTAATTTCTTTATAACAAAGAGCGGTTTCATAATAATTAAAAAAGGGTCCCCAGCTATTTGATAGTGGAATTGAATGATGTGGCCGATGGCTCACGAAAAAATTTGCTTTAGTCTGCAAAAAAATCTGGAAAAATTAAATTACTTTGAAAATGAAGTAAAATAATTTCCGAGAACTAAAGTTAGTTTCTTTGTATTCATTAGAAAGAGCAAATGTTAAGCTGCGTTTTGATATACAAATGGCTTCTTAACTCTAATGAATGAATGCGTAATAAAGGTTCAAAAGGAATCACCATCTTAAATAGACCTAGCATTTGCAATAAGTTTTACATATATTAGGACGAAAAGCACTTCATCGGGCAAATTTTCCTCCGGAAATCTTCGGTTTATGCTTTAATTATCAGTTCCCATAAATAAACATAACTCTGTTCTGTTTATAACTCATAATTCTGATAACTCATAACTAGCTCATAACTAATCAATGGTTTTAATTCTCCACGAAGTTTTCATTTTCTTCCTCAGCTCTTTTCTTTTTTGCTCTTTCACAGCAGTACTTGTCATCTCTTTTAACACAAAACATTGTACTTCCAATATCCAGTGGACTGGAAAAGCATAATTTGTTACATGCTAAGCTATCCGAATAGCAATTTCTCCAGGTCTGCCCTGCCTCTGAAGATGTTACCATCATCAGGGCGGCAGCCATCAAGACCAAAACTGATCGCGGCATAACAAGGCTTACAGTCTTAACAGCTCTGAAATGCCAAAATTATTTTTAAGCAAAACAATGTCAAGGTAGTTTTTGTTCAGGTTGGGAAAGCAATAATCTTATAGCATAAGCTTTTCGTGGATCTTGGCTGTTAAGCCGACGACTGGTCGTGGCCACTTTTGGCCGGTCGATTGGCTGACGGCCGCATGGACAAAATTATTTCGTAACAGCCAATAATGTTGTCGCAAGCATAAAGCTTATTTTGCATATGAAATTATCTCTGTATATACTTTATATATATCAATGTCAATTGTGCAGTAGCTATCATTCTGTCATCAAAAAATTTCCATACGAAGCTGTATTTGGGCATCCACCTAAGCATGGTCTAGCGTCAACTCGAATACCACGGGAACTACTATGTACTATGGAACATGAAGAAGACCTTGAAAGATTTTTGCAGGAAGCTGAGATGGTTTCCAGCTCTCAAAGTGAAACATCTAGCGCAAGCCTGACTGAAGAAGAAGACGTGGACACAATTCCTACTACTACTGAACAGACTACTGCTTCAGCGGAAATTGAAATGGTTGATGAAAATGAAGACAATATAAATTTCTGCATTGTATGCGGAGGGTCAGTTGGCAACCAGCACGGGGGCTGTATTGATTGTGGGTGTTCCATCCATGTTCCGTGTGGGCAAAATGTAGGTGAAGAAGGGACCAGCCAGAGAGTGCGCTGTCCAAATTGTGTTCATAAAGCTTCGATTGAAACGACTCGGCGTGGCGTAAGAAAAAATCAAGCGGAAGCCGCTGAAAAGATGAAAGAGCAGGGAGTCTTGGCGGGTTGGTAAACCAGGGCTGATATAGAAAAAATAGAAGAAGGTTTCCTACGGCCAGAAGAAATTGATCAAAGTGCTGTTGTGCACCTGCGGACTGTAGTAGGTGAGCGCTGGCAAGGTCAACGATATAAATTTTGCAATTGCGGAGCAGGAGCAAGGCAATGCCAAACTGACCGCTGCCGCTGCAGCAAAGCTTCAAGCGTACTGTGCTCATCAAGATGCCACAAATCTACTACTTCCTGCCGGAATAAATGAATATATATATATATATATATATATATATATATATATATATATATATATATATATATATATATATATATATATATATATATATATATACTTATAAGATCATGAGTTCATAGGCCCATGTCAAGATAAAAGTCAGTTTTTGATGCGTTCTGATCTACCACTTGTTTTTCTTGGAGCTTTTATTTTCGTAGGGGTTCTTGGGGTTCTGGGGGGTTCTCAATTTTTTGCAGAGATTTGATTTATAACTACGTTTAGCTTCATTTTGTGATGGGGGTTCTTGGAGTTCTGGGGGTTTTTAACTTTTCGCAGAGATTTGATTCGTAACTATATTCCTATATTTAGTTTCAAATTTTTGATGGGGGTTCTTGTGGTTCTTGGGGTTCTGAAATTTTTTCAAGAGATTTGATCCTCTACTGTCTAGTTTTAAGTGTTTCCTGGAGGTTCTGAGGGATCTGGAGTCCGGGTATCTCAAAACTGTGTGCACTGTCTGGACTTATCCAGGACGAACTTGTTCTTCTTGGCATCAGCTTTCGATTGATACCCATATTGTAGATATTGGATGTAGCATACACACAAATTTCAGTCTAAATTTATGAGAAAAGCCAGGAGGACCCCCCTTCCCAGTACACCCCGGTTATATGCTACAAATTTGATGCCTGAGATACATATAAACATCTGCTAAAGTGCCTGTTGAAGGAAAGGATCCGTAACGTAGTCACATACAAATCAAAGTCCTGGCTACAAACGCATGAAAAAAATTTGAGAACCTTTTTTTCTGATGGCGGTTCTGGGGGTCCTAACTTTTTCCTGACTACAAACGCATGAAAAAAATTTGAGAAACTCCTTTTTTCTGATGGGGGTTCTGGGGGTTCTAACTTTTATCTTGACATGGGCCTAACTTTCTTACAAATTTAAACTAGGTATATTGCAGAACTCGAATACTGCTTTGGCGTACTTCAACATTCCGCATTCCTTAGCTTTGTACAACAAAGTTCTATTATTATACTCTTACCCTTGCTGAACTTCCTTGAAACAATCCTATTTTCTAATGTTACGCAGTTGTAACGAAACAGCAGTTTGCTTGTAATGATTCAGCAATACGTAATA
>JASAND010010379.1:0-43673 GCA_030248195.1 Trissonchulus latispiculum
GGATACTTTCTGGATCAGACATCAGCAACTGATGATAGGTGACGGTAGGCATTCTTCCGAAAAGTCTGAGCACCACCTGCTACGACTCTGGGCGGCAGTCGATTCCACAGCCGGGTGGTGTGAGGAATGAAACTACGAGAGTGGTGATTGGTTCTGGACCTCGGCACAGATCTCGCCAGTGGGTTTTGATGACCCCTCGTTACAGTATTGGCTGATGGTGGGGGAATGAGGGCAGACAGACACTGTATGTTCGGATTGTTAATTGCGGTACGATAGATGGACAGGCAGCCGACGTTCCTGCGTAACTCGACGGTGTCGAACTTTACATTGCCACACAGTCTGCCAGCTCTACGATTAACTGCCTCTAGCCCCTGTAGAACATAGTCCGGTAAATCGGTACAGATTGGTAGACAGTATTCGAAGCATGGACGTATGGCAGCCCTGTAAAGGTGAGCCCGAGCGTTGTGGCTGAGGGAGATGGAGCACCGCCGCAGCATGCCGAGCAGACGACCAGCAGTCGCGGTTTTCGTTATAACATATTTCACCCAGGAAAGGCTGGAGGTGTAAGTCAGTCCCAGTAGCCGAAGATTGTCGCAGTACGGAATAGTGGTATTCGACCACTGCAGCTTGCGTACATTATGGCGGTCGCGCTTCCGAGAAATTAGCATGGCCTGCGTTTTGTGGGTCGCGAAAGATAGGCGCCATTTTCTGGCCCAGTCGGCTGCTGACAGGAGGTCCGCTTCAAGCAGGGTTAAGGCGGTTTCCCTGTCGGATTCGCTGGGAATTGTAACGTATAGGGTGACGTCATCAGCGTAGATGAGGCAGTTGCATCCAATCTGCTCAACCAGATCATTAATATAGATAGAAAATAGAGTTGGCCCGAGAATTGAGCCCTGAGGGACGCCTGCTCCGACAGCTCCCTCATCAGAGCGGGATTTATTAACACGCACAAACTGTGACCTTCCAGATAAGTAGCATCTGAACCACTGCAACAGGCGTCCACGAACGCCGTAGGCAGGTAGTTTCAAAGCCAGGCCATCATGCCACACTGAGTCAAACGCAGCAGATATATCCAGGGCAGCGATGACAGATTCGCCTCCCTGATCAAGCGCATTGGCGCAGGTTTGGGAAAGGACCAGATTGCATAGAGCGGTGGACCGTCCCTTCCGAAATCCAAACTGCTGGTCGGCCAGCAGTTTCTGGCGCTCCAGGTGCTTCGTCAGGTGGAAATTAATGTAGGATTCCATGACCTTGGATACGATACACAGAAGGGCAACCGGTCGATAGTTGGTTACATTCGACCTATCACCCTTCTTAAATACTGGGCAGACCTGACTGACTTTCCAATCACTAGGAATAGTTGCCCTGTGAAGGGAAACGTTAAAGAGGACCGACAGTGGGTAAGATAGTTCCCTGGCACATTCCCGCAAAACGATGGCAGGAATTTGATCCGGCCCAGTCCCTTTGGAGCAGTCGAGGCGGGACAGAAGCAGACGGATGGAGCGAGGCCGAAATCGGACCGATATCAGCTCAGTTCTAGTGCGTGAACGAATGAAGGGGCGCTGTTGAAAACGAGAGTCAGCTGCCCGGCACTTCGTCAGAAAGTACCGATTAAACAGTGCCGCTTTCTCCCCGTCGTCCGTATGAATAGTTCCCTCGCTGGAAAGTGGTGGGATGGGTGGGCGGGATGAACGATTCGTGAGCCGGTTTACGGCGGTCCACCATGGCCGGCCACGGTAACTGTCCACAGAGAGGGCGGTTTCAGATGCATACTCCCGTTTGCGGCGTCGCAGTGCGTGATTAAATTTGTTGCGAGCGGTGACGTACGCTAGTCGATCTTCTGCTAGGTTTGAGTGACGCCAAGCGTTATAGGCTGCTGCTTTCCTCCTAGACAGGTCGTAAAGTTCATGATTGAAGAATGGTTTGGAGCGACGAGGCTTAAGGCGTTTCTGAGGTATGAATTGACTCATACCGGACCGTACAGTATCTCGAATACGACACCACAGAGATTCGGTGTCGTGGCGGACGTCTGAAATTCGCATTGAGCTGACGAATGATCGTAGGCCGTCCCAATCAGCATTACCGTAACACCACGTCCACCTGGGATCAACATCCCCAGGATGATGGTAAGGGGCAATTGATTCAAAAATCACTACAGAATGGTCAGATGAGCCGATGGGAGGGTCGGTGCCTATAAAGGCAAAAGAGCGTTCCCGGTGGACATTAGCAGTGGTCATGACCAGGTCCAATGTCGCAGGCGTTATGCCCATGCGAGTTGGTTCAGACACAATTTGAACCAGACTATTCATGCCACAGAAAAGTTCAGCATCGCGCCCGGCCTGATTAGTGGGGCCTGAATGAAGCAGCCAGTCAGAGTGGTGAGCATTAAAGTCCCCGACTACAGTTATCGGGGCGCTGGGGTCAGAAGACAGAATAGTCTCGATGTCGGCAGTTAGAGCATTGAAGATGGCAATGTCCCTGTTAGGGGGTCGATAGCATAGGGCTAAGTAATAATAGGCATCGGCTGACCGGATCCTGTACCAGCTGTACTCAAAAGTCGAAGATCGGTGGTGAAGTGCCGATAGTAAATCGTCACGTACGTACAGCGCTGTGCCGCTTCCATGCGTCGGGCGGTCGTGGCGAAATAGATTAAAGCCCTGGATCGTGTACGCGTTGTCGTCGGTAGTAGCTGGATTAATGAAGGATTCACATATCGCGACGACGGCTGGTTTTATAGGAGCATTGTCAAGCCTGTAACAGAGAGCATCAAAATTAGTCTCAATTCCACGAATGTTAGTAAGCCAGAGCAGTAATCCTCTTCCAGCATCACGCTCACCTCCCCGTCGCCGGTTTATAGATGAACTGTCATAAGAGGCAGAGGGACTGTTCCGAGTGTCAGTAGCGATACGATCTGTTCGTTCAGTTGGAGTAGCGAAATTAAGGGCCCAGACGGCGGAAGGGCTGCTAACCCCCACCAGGGAGAGACAGGAAAACTACACCGTAGCGGGCTGCCATTGGACCGTACCAAGGATGGTTAGCCCCAGCTAACCCAAGGAGCAGAAGAGGTACCAGGCCTGCTCGACGCGGCGCAGGCTCACATCTCCCTCTTTTTAGTTGAATGGCTGTTTGACAGGGGGTCGCCACATCCCCCAACGTTTCTCCTCCCCTGCCCGCTGGCAGGGACGCCGGGCTTACGACCGGTATCGAGCGGAGTTTAATTTGTTTGCGCTGTCTGTTTCGAGACAGTTTGGTCGGACCGTACTTCTCATAAAGATTTCAATTTAGCTTCAAAAGCACATTCATAAGAGTGTGATACGTGCCAAGGTCCTGAGTCTTCGCTAACTACCGTCCCTCTACGGATGGGTAGGTACTTTTTCTGCATAACTGACTGTGTACTACTGTGGCATTTTATAAGTAAGTAATGTTGCAATTCTAGATTGTGCGAAGTTTTGCCAGTGGAAAAAGAGAAGGTGGAGATTTTGTTTGCTGTGTTGTGTCGCCTCGTGGGGAGTGGATCTATTGCGTTGGTGAAGACATGATATTGTATTGCTTCTCCACGTCCACTGGAAAGCTGGAAAGTACAATGCAGGTGGGTGGGTATTCCCGATGTGTGTATGTCAGAATAAGTGCTTCTTAATTCCATTAGATGGTACTGTCAGCAGCTAATGCAGTGCCCGTTTTATATAGGTACGGATGTCAGAGTCTTTGTTGTCAGCTGCAGGTACATGCTTTGTTCGCTAACGGCTAACCCCACTTACAAATGTTACTTCAAACAAATAGCACTCTATCTTTGCATTCTAATGCTTGAAAAAACACATATGCGCACATCTGTGTAGTTTTCAAACTTTAACGTGTAAAAATAAAGCGAGTGAGCTTACAGAGACTGCACTGGGCACTGAATTGTGGGGCGGCGTCGCTACATAGGTACACATTTGGTGGAGGTGATCCTGATCACTGATCAGCCGTTTGCAAACAGGGCGGGTACGTGAAGCTAGAGTTGTGCCGTTAAGAATTTTCCCGGGCCGGGCCCGGGCCCGGGCCTGTTGAACCAACCGGGCCGAGCCCGGCCCGGGCCCGGTGGCCCGATTTAAGGCCCGGCGGCCCGGTGTAGGCCCGGTGAAGGCCCGGCATCTAAAAACAGTGCCAAACAGTGGTTACAGGGCTGCCGCGGTTCCTTTTTTCCTTTTTTTTCCTTTTTTTCGAGGTCCTTTTTTTTCCCTTTTTTCTGCAAAAATTCCTTTTATTTCCTTTTTTCCAAAACTTTTCTGACAATTGACCAAAATGTGCCTAAAATTTAGTCTTACGGTATTAGTTTCCAAAAATTTTCCGGCTTCGCCGGAATATTGTTTAACTTAATTTTTCAGTTTTATTATAGGATAGCTAGCTAAAGCTACATCCATTTTTACTTAATATCACTTACGAATTTAGATTTATAGAAATTGTTGGACTTATTTTTTGTTTGTATTAAAATAAAATTTAATTTGTATATACTCGATAGAACGTTTATATATGCTTGAAACGTAAATATGTGTTAGTATATAATGTGTGCATAGACTGCTGCAGAGTTTTTGAGCAAAATGCACTATTTGAGGTATATGCAGAATGCACTAAATACGATGGCAAAATGCATAGACGTCACAGTCAAGTTTTCCAAAAAAGTGCCTAGAAGTCAAGATTGCAATTGTTTTGGGGGTTCCGAGGCCTCTCTTTTAGTTCTACCCCACACTGTATTTTTGGGGAGAAAGCAAAAGACGATCTATTTTTAAAGCATGAAATAACAGATAGGAAAATTTTTGTTCCTGCGGTGCCTCAGTCTCATTTCAAATTTTAAAAAAATTGCGCGCCTGCAGATATCGTTATTTCTCTCAATTTTTAAAAATTTTCACGCCTGGCGGCATCGCTCTTCTATCTAAATTTTTAAAATTGTTCGCACCTGCACAGCTGTTATATCTCAGTTTTTAAACATTTCTGAGTCTGCGCCACTTGTCTACTTCACGTTTTAGAAATTTTCGCGGTTTTCGATGTGAATTTTTAATTTTCATCTGCAGAATTTTTGCATCTCAATTCAGTTTTAAACTTTTTGAAATTTACTATATGTATATTCCGGTAAACTTCAAAACTAAGCGTTCGTATTTCAAATGTTTTTAAAGATTTCCTTTACAGATTATTCATAATTTCAAAAAATTTTAAGGTCTCAGTTGCTGATTTTTCCATATATAACTTTTATCGAACTGTTTTAAAGGTTCCCACCGCGGATTTTAGATATCAAATTTTTCAACTTCTGCGGACTAAATTCTGTAGGCTCGACCTTTTCAAAATCCTAAGTGCGTCCCTGATTGAAGGTACAAATATCTATAAATTCTATAAGTTTCTTAGGGGACTCCAGCCCCCTGATCTTGAGCTTAGCATTTCTGCTTTAATCTATTTCCATTCGTAATTATAAATTGCTTTCTTATTTTCGGGTACAAAGCTGAATTTTAGATATTAGTGGAATCTGGAGAAGGCCTATTTCTTCATTAAAAGCGTTGATGGTTCCATAGCCGATTCAGTTTCTGAAGCGCTGTGCCCCCAAATCTCGCTGTTTTAACCCAGTTATAAGCTACTTCAAGCTCAAATAACCGAATTCTCGCTCTGCGGGTTCATATATATATCTCGGACAGGCCTCATACTCTTCCTACTTTTCCTACTTTTTTCCTACTTTTTCTTCATTCCTACTTTTTTCCTACTTTTTGCTGAAAATTCCTACTTTTTCCTACTTTTTTTACGAACAGATCAGAAAATTTTTCAAAGTGTCCTTTACGTTACTTTAAATCACTGGATTTCAAAAAAATTTTTCGCCTTCGGCGCTATTATTTTTTCTTACGCCTACTTTTGTAAGGGTGGACTAGGCAATCATATTTTTGTTTCCATGATTCCACCTGTTTATGGGAACGGCCAATGCCTAAAGTCTGACCAGAATTCTAGAAAATGAAATTGTTTTCTTTATAATCTCACAAACGCTTCAAGATAGCTACCACCATAAAGTGTTCATTTCTGAGTCGGAATGATGAAATTTTTCTTTTAGTGAAAAATCTTTTTTGAAATTTCACGTGCGATTTCAAAGAGTGAATGTCCAGAAAGATGGTATATAAATACTACTAACTACAATTTTTTCAAGAAAATTCCCCCTGACCTATAGTTCTACACACCAAATTTCAAATTTGGTTGAAACTTTGATTTTGAAAATCCTTTGATCTTTGCCGCTGACTTTGACTGGTTATTACTCGCGACTCGAGATTTGAAAGTTGATTTTTCGAAAATTACTACTTTTTGACCAAAAATTTCGGCAAAGTGAATCTAGCAAATGTGAGTAAAAATAACATTAATCTGAGCTGAATTCAACGATATAAAGTTTTCGTGGCTACGACCTATATTGTGCCGCCAGCAATAAATTTTCAAACACTGTCCCTTATTTTAGAGGTTTTTGCTAAGGCAAATCAAAGCGGTAACATCAAATTGGAAAAGTTTCCTGAAAAAATTTTGGTAGCATATATATACGTACATATATACCAATCGTTCCATAGGTGTACCTTGAGAAAAAGTTGGGGGTGGGGGTAACCGAAATTAGGGCGGGTGGGGTCAGGCGGTTTGAGATGGGGTGGGGTCCGGAAAAATCTAATTTGGGGGTAAAAATTTTTTCGTCAGAAATTTACTAAAAACAAGCATTTTTGCGAAAATTACTACATTTACAACAAAATCAACAATATTTCACCATTTTTGGTCATTTAGTCTACAAAATTGGAATTACTGGAAAAAATTTCGAATTTTTCCGAAAAATTTCCAATTTTTTCTAATTTTGAAGCTAAATTTTGAGGGTGGGTCTGGCAAATTTGGGTGGGTGGGGTCTGGGATTTGGCCATTTGGGGGTGGGGTCTGCCTCCAAAATTTCGAGGATGGGGTCGGGACTTTTCCATTTGGGAGGAGGGGTTCCCCCCCAGGTACACCTATGAATCTTTCTGACATATAACCGTTGCTGTCGACTAACCTTCGTGCGACTTGGGTCCGAAGTTGACACCCAAATTACCCAATAACCTAAGGATTTTTCAAAGTTTCTAAGATTATGCCAACTTACTGGTAATTTTTACAGGAGTTGTTTTGTGCATAAAGAGGTTTCTGGATGTGCTCTATAACGTGGGCTAGTCGGATGTTTGCTGGGTCACAACTCACACGGTTGAGAAATAGTGACCACTCTTTTCCACCAGAGGGGAAAACAACGGTGTGCTTTTTTTCCCCGCAGTTTCGATTGTTTGTTTTAAGCGAAAGTAACATAAAACTAATTCTTTACTCATTTGAACTGTTATCTCTATAGACCAATTCCGCTGTCGAAACACGGCATATGACTTCCCCTGTGGAGGAATGATGGGAAGTATTGGGGGGGCAAATCATGCGGATAACAAGGCAATTAGGGTCTACAGGCAACATTTTTGTGATATTATGAAATTTGGGCGTTCCAGACTAATCTCCCAAAGACCACACCTGGAAGGTTAGGGTGTAGGAATTTTATAAGCATTTTATTTAGCAAATAGAGCATTTTATCAGTGCAAGTTACCACAGACGACAATTAAATTATAAGTTAAAGGAGAAAATAAGATTTAGGCAAAAAATATTATTAATTTCCTAGCAGTGTTGGTCCATTGCTAAGTAATAACCTTATTTCGAAAATCATTGTTTTTACCCCCCCCCCTCCTGACTATACGTATAGATTACTAATATCCCCCGGACCATAGGCGCAACATTGTTTAAAATTGAATTCAGACACAAATGCTCTGAAGGCGGAGAAATTTAAAAATTTTAAAAAATTTTTAAAAATTAACAAGTCTTTCTTCTCCGGTACAACAATGTTTCTCAAGGCAGACAATGTCATGAGACCCCCTGGATACGCCAGTGCCTCAAATTAAAGTAAAATTTATTTCCATAGCTTCATTTTTTACGTATTAGAATGCGTACCTCGCAAAATTTGTCTTCAAAAATTCCTACTTTTTTCGGAAAATTCCTACTTTTATTCCTACTTTTTCCTACTTTTTTACGAAATATTCCTACATTTTTTCCTACTTTTCTGATTTTGGGTAGTATGAGGCCTGCTCGGACGAAATATTTTATACCAGGTCGCATTGCCTTGCTTGTTTCTTTGCGTCAAAGTTAGATATTTAAAGGATAAATTCTCCAATATCTGTTCTTAAGGTGTTCTCAATTTAAACTTCAAATCTTTACGAAGCTAGCTTGTAATTATACAAGAATTTAGGTCAAGTGCAGATCACGGTTTTTTTGCGTAAAATACTGCGTATTTACGCAGTCGAGCTTAAAAATACGCAGTCAAAAACAAAAATACGCACCAAAATACGCAGCCGAAAAATTCGGTAGCAAGAATTTCAAGAGTGCTCTAAATTAATTTCTTGAGACAATTCAACGTAGTTTGGGCTCTGGCTTCTTCTGGGGGGCTCCGCCCCCCAGACCCCCACTTATCTCTTCTCTTCTACATTGATCCTTCCATCTGCAGTTGCTTCTAAGCACACGTATAAATATAATAATACATGCGTTGTCTTTGTTTCTATTTTGATTTGACATAGTAAACTAAAATTTTATTTGTTCAAGTACTCTATTTGTAAGCTCTATTTGTCTAACCAACAATTAACTTTACTATTAAATTGCTCCAGGCAAAGAATTCAAAGTTTTAAGTGCAAATTTAATCCAAAATCTAAAATTTTCTTCAACTTCTGGGGGGCTGCGCCCCCAAGACCCCCTGCGTATCTATTTCGCATCAACTATTCATACTTTTACACCATAGTTCAATCGGCACACAACGTAAAATGAAGCTAAGACCCTTAAGGTTGATTAAAAACTCTTAAAAACGAATTAATTCGACGCTGAATGCGTTTGTAGCGTTTATAACGTTGAGAAGCTATTTTTGTAATTTTACACAGTCGAAAATAAAATTATATACGCACTCGAAAACAAAAATACGCAAAATTTACGCAGATCCGATTTTCAAAAAACCCTGGTGCAGATAGCGCCTTCCTGTTTCCGATTCGAGGGTCGGAAATAATAAGATAAAAATACAAAAGGAGGTACAAAACCAACAAATTTCGCGCCTTTGGCGCGTATTTTCTGTTTTATAATAGCGTATTTACTATGATCAAGAAGACGAAGCTTGAAACGAGTCCGCATTTGCATTTTATATAGCGTTTTGTTTAAATTCTCTTTGCTTATGTAAATGTTTCAAACCTTGTGTGGCTGTTCAAAATGGAAAAAATTTAATTTTTTGCTCAGTAACGTTATTAATTTATGTCTGAAAATTCCTTTTATTTCCTATTTTTTGTCGGACAAATTCCTTTTTTCCTTTTTTTCGGGTGCAAAATTCCTTTTTTATTTCCTTTTTTCTGAGAAAGGTCGCGCGGCAGCCCTGTGGTTAGTGCTATTTATTACAACTTAGACAAATCCTGGGAGCGTAAATTTGACTTTCTAGTGAAGTTATTTTAGAAAAAATTTGAAATATGCACAACAAAAATATGACCGGGCCTGGCCGGCAGGCCCGGCTCGGGCCGGGCCTTTGCGGCTGACCGGGCCCGGGCTCGGGCCGGGCCTGTCACTCCAGCAACCGGGCCCGGGCCGGCCCGGTGCAGGCCAGGCCCGGGCCCGGCCCGGAGCCCGAGGCCCGATTCAAGGCCAACTGGCACAACTCTCTCTACGTGAAGCTGTCACACACTTACCCATTATGTACTATTAGGCCCTATTTCTTTTAAGATTAAACGGATTAGATTAAAATTAATCCGCATTAAAAAATAGCACCTCGGATTAAACGGATTAAAATTTAGTCCAGCGAGTTAAACGAGTTAACAGATTAAATTTAATCCTATTTCTTTAATGCAACTAGGATTAAAATTTTAATCTAATCCTATTTCTTTATTCACACTTCGGATTAAAAAATCAACGAGTTAATTTTAATCCGACCTGCATAATCGCTGTTTCTTTAAAGATTAATTTTAATCCGTTTAATCCGCTGCCTGTATTTTCAACTAGTTTTTAATCCCCGTGCAGTTACGTGGATTAAACGGATTAAAAGTTGGCGGATTAAAATTTTTAATCGCTGTTCTTTAATGGCGGATTAAACGGATTAAAATCAACTCGTTTAATCCGCGGATTAAAAATGGTCGGATTAAACGAGTTAATTTTAATCCGTTTAATCCGTTTAATCCAGCATTAAAGAAATAGCAATTAAAATTTTAATCTGGCTGATTTTTAATCCGTTTAATCCGACTATTTTAATCTTTAAAGAAATAGACCCTTAGTGTTCTTTACTATGTTTTATAGGTTCATGAAAAAGATGTCATTGGAATATGCCATCATCCTCACCAGAATTTGATTGGTACTTATTCAGAGGACGGCTCATTAAAACTGTGGAAACCATAAATGGATAGAATTCTTAGTCCTTCAAATTGGTTTCGATGTCATCTATGTATGGCTGGGAAGTCATGAAGTCAGACTCCCAGCAAAGCTTGCAAATGCAGGAGACTTTCTCATGAAGGATTGAAGAACGCAGACTGGTGTACATAGTCGTATTCGATGCGCTTTGTGCTCTTCTGGTTTTAATAAATATTGTTAGTTTTGATTTGTTTCCAAGGAAAATGTAGGAAATTGGCTGAGAAATATAAAGATGACGTGATCAAAGTGCGGGGATCGTTTGAGTGGAAGCCTATTATCAAGAGTTCATAATTCTATTATATATTAAAAGAAGAGTGAGCCACTAGAAGGCTCTTCTTCTTGGCATTGCGTAACGGTGCTCCGGCCGCAATACGCGAATATGCCCCCATTTGGGGGTGGGGTCGACAGGCATACCCCCTCCCCGTTTGGTTGGGGGGGGGGTTTCAAAAAGTGTTCCCCGTTTGGTGGGGGGGGGGTTGCAAAAAGAGGTCCCCGTTTGGTGGGGAGGGGGGTAGGCAGAAAAGGGTCCCCGTTTGGTGGGGGGTAGGCAGAAAAGGGTCCCCCCGTTTGAGGGGGGGTCGTCAAGACAGGCAAAGATTGGCTGAATCTGATTGGCTGTTAGCGACCCCCCCCCCCCCCAAACGGGGACATCTTCCATACCCCACCACCCCACCAAACGGGGACCTCTTTTGGCTACCCCCCCCCACCAAACGGGGACCCATTTTCGAATAGAACAAAAACTACCGTAATCATCTGCTATACCCCCCACCAAACGGGGGGGTCTCTGCAATCTGATTGGCTGTTGGCTACCCCCCACCAAACGGGGACCTCTTTTCTGCTACCCCCACCAAACGGAGGGGGTATGCTTTGTTGAAGAGAGCTACCCCCCCCCCCACCAAACGGGGGAACATTCGCGTATTGTGGGCGGACCACCGTTACGCAATGCCAAGAAGAGAAGCCCTCTAGTGGCTTACTCTTGTCTTCTAATATATAGTGCAATTATGCACTCTTGCTATTATGCATAACTTGCATTGTTCAGGGTAGTGTTTGAGGCCTGCCGGGGTTTCACCGACTGCTTGTTTCACAGACTGCTCTAGGCCGGCGGCCGGCATAGAGCAGTCTGCAGTGCAGTTAGTATAACTGCAAAGATATTTATTTTCGGATGTTTTCTTAGAAAAATAGCACAGCATAACATAGAAAATTAGCATAACTAGATTTGGAGTTCATTTTAGGTTTAGTTGCTCTATTTTGTAAATTTCTGAATGGTGATTTTTATCCCAGCCGGCGGCCGGCCGGCCTCGCCGGCCGCCGGCCGACCGGCGAGCAAAAGTCGTCGGCCGGCCTCAAACACTAGTTCAGGGGTTCTAATTTTGTGCCTGTATATAGTTATTTAATTATACCTGGCTAGCAACTTTAGCATAAAGATTGAATAAAAGAAATTTAAGCTAACAATTTAAACAGGATTTGCTGAAGTATATATGATTCAGTTTTAACGTCCCAATAAAGCAACCACAAAAAGCAAAATAGATGTTCCCAGAGATATTGTCAGAGATGACGCTTTCCCAGGCGATTTAACTTCGTGATCTCCGATGTTGCAAAGCTCTCCTTTACAGTCGTAACAGTTTGGATCGCTACTTCCATGTAATCCGCTTCGGCAGTTTCCACACCCTCGGTGCCATCCTAAAATTAAGACTTCGATGTCTGAAGACTTGAACAGGTTGGACTTGGAAGACAGTTTAGGGTCCACTTTAGCTTGCTGTTCCAATAAGAGATTCTCCGGGCCCACTGACTCCTCCGGGCTGGGCTCGGCTCTGTCCTGTCCGGTCCGGAGCCTGCTACAAGGCCCGGACGGTCCGAAGCCGATGCCAAACCGAACCAATGCCGATATTAAATTCGAAACCTGACAGCTCAGATTTACACACAAATTCACTTTGTAGGGAATAATTTCTAATACAAGCAGCTTTATAAACATGATTTATGAGTTATGGTTTAATAGGATGTGCCTTAGTGTTTTAGTCTTAAACTTAAGTAAAAGTCTTAAGTTTTATACTTTATATACCGTTGTAACAAATGTTTTACCCTTAAGCCCGGTTCAGTACTTGTCTCTATGTCTCTGTCTCTGAGTCTCTGCCTCTATGTCTCTGTCCTTTTGTCTCTACACTGATAGAGACAAGACGTTCATACTTAAAAGGACAGAGACTCGGTCACGTGACAACAAATTCAAATTTCATTGGTTACTTGGTGTAGTTAAAAACTAACTAAAATTTTAAATTGGAACAATACAATATCATTTCTATTGTATTGTTAACAGCTAACGTTATATTATGTGGAAAACGTATTTTCAAATTGGACATAGATGCAGCAACTTTTAAGTATTCAGGTA
This sequence comes from Trissonchulus latispiculum, assembly GCA_030248195.1. Taxonomy (NCBI): domain Eukaryota; kingdom Metazoa; phylum Nematoda; class Enoplea; order Enoplida; family Ironidae; genus Trissonchulus; species Trissonchulus latispiculum. The sequence goes on from JASAND010010379.1 coordinate 12,842, forward strand.
ATAGAGACTTTTCACGTGATATCATTCGTTATTCTGATTGGCTATCTCTTAAGGACAGGCAGAAAAGTTGAGCATTGTTCAACTTCGCTTAGAGACTCCTAAGGACAGCTTAGAGACAAAAGGACAAAAGGACAGAGACAGGTATGAACCGGTATGAACAGAGACATAGAGACAGAGAGCAATCAAGGGATTGCTCAACAAGCACTATTATAATATAAGTCAAGAGGCATCAAGTGGTTCCCGCCCGACTTTTTTCCGTTTATACAAAGAGCTTATCTATTTCCTGGAGAAGTATGTAGTTTCTTATCTTTGCGTCTATTATAACTGTTTTTCAGCTCATCAAGAGCTTTCGATTAATACCACTACAAGCTCGATTGGACAAAGTCCAATTTCCAATTTGTGGCTCCGTAACTCATTTTTCCGACATTTTGAAGCTTTCGCCCTATTACAACTTTTTATCGACGCAACGAGAGCTTTCGAATGACACCGGTATCGATCGGATAAGACAAATTTCAATTTTGACCATTTTGGCCGGTTTTGGCCATTTTTGACCCCTTTGAGACCCCGTAACTTATTTTCTGTACATTTTGGTGCTTTGACCCTATTACAACTTTTTATCTACTCAACGAGAGCTTTCGAATGACACCGGTATCGATCGGATAAGACAAATTTCAATTTTGACCATTTTGGCCGGTTTTGGCCATTTTTGACCCCTTTGAGACCCCGTAACTTATTTTCTGTACATTTTGGTGCTTTGGGCCTATTACAACTTTTTATCTACTCAAGGAGAGCTTTCGAATGATACCCATATCGACCCAATTGGACAACTTTCAATTTTGAACCATTTTGACCGGTTCTGGTCATTTTTGACACCTTTGTGGCTCCGTAACTCATTTTTCCGACATTTTGAAGCTTTCGCCCTATTACAACTTTTTATCGACGCAACGAGAGCTTTCGAATGACACCGGTATCGATCGGATAAGACAAATTTCAATTTTGACCATTTTGGCCGGTTTTGGCCATTTTTGACCCCTTTGAGACCCCGTAACTTATTTTCTGTACATTTTGGTGCTTTGTCCCTATTACAACTTTTTATCTACTCAACGAGAGCTTTCGAATGACACCGGTATCGATCGGATAAGACAAATTTCAATTTTGACCATTTTGGCCGGTTTTGGCCATTTTTGACCCCTTTGAGACCCCGTAACTTATTTTCTGTACATTTTGGTGCTTTGGGCCTATTACAACTTTTTATCTACTCAAGGAGAGCTTTCGTATGATACCCATATCGACCCAATTGGACAACTTTCAATTTTGAACCATTTTGACCGGTTCTGGTCATTTTTGACACCTTTGTGGCTCCGTAACTCATTTTTCCGACATTTTGAAGCTTTCGCCCTATTACAACTTTTTATCTACGCAACGAGAGCTTTCGAATGATACCCTTATTGGAGGGTTTCCGTTATTTCAATTTTGACCATTTGCAGCATCACCGTATCGAGTAATTGCGAATTATGTGACACTATGGTACCCAGGTGCACGGAGGGTCTTCCCGCATCGGGTGCCACCCTACATGCAATATTTCAGCCCAACTAGTTGACCCTAGCTCGAGATAAAGGCGGAAAACCCCTTCAAACGGCCGTTTTGGCCGTTTTTGGCCATTTTTGACCCTTTTTCGCCTCATAGCTCAAAATAGGTACATTTTCAGGCCTTGACCCAATTACAACTTTTTCATGGCTCGACGAGAGCTTTCGAACGATACCAAAATTAGCTCATTTGGACAACTTTTTTATTTTACTCATTTTTACTCACGGGGGTGCTCCGGGAGCACCTCTGCTCCCCCGGGGCTCCCCGCGCTTCCGGGAGCAGTTCAGGTCCATGCGCAACTCCACTGAAGATTTCAGCCCGATCGGCCCAGCCAATCTCGAGAAATAGGTGCGGACACAAAAATGTGAACAATAATAATAATAAGAATAAGAATAAACATGTCCAGAACATAGGGTTCCAAACCCTTTGGAAAAGGGCGGGAACCCAATAATAATTGAACCGATGTCCCATTGTAGAAGACATCGCAAATACTTGAAAGTGAAAGAATAAATTTGCATTAATATACTTTTTTATTATGCAAATTCACAACTCAAATTGTTCCGGATCCCGGCCTAATGTGAGTGGATTTTGAAAGTCACACGCGGAGCTTAAGTTTGGCATTTAGATATTTTGCTACCCACGCGGATTTTGCTACCCACGCGGGTAGTTGCGGGTATCTCTTGTCAATATATTCACTAAAATTCTAACACTTTTGTGAAGTGTTCCGAAAAATAGACTTCATGTTGATGGTTTCAAAAAATCGCAAATTTTGGCTGGGTGCTCTGCCCTTCTCCACGATTACCAACATTAGTTTCTCTTAGAGATGCACCGAGGGGCATAGGGTCCGAAACCAGGGCCTGAACATTGGGGTCTAAATAGGAATATTTTCTGAAAAATTCCAATTTTGCTATAATTCCAGGTTTCGACAAAATTACTAATGTTGTTTTCTTTCAAATGGATGAGAAATATAACGAGCGATCTGTACTAATTTAACTTAATTTTAATCTTTAAAATTCCAAAATTTCGGCTAAAGATTGTCAGAAAACTACAAAAGTTTTGTTGCGGTCAGCACCGGGGCTTAACCATCGAGACTGACATCGTGACCAAAGCCCAGGTGCATCCCTAATTAAATACAACCAGTTAGTTTAAATTTTAAACTGTTTCAAAAGGTTTTGATACTTTTCCGTCAAACTTCAGCAATTTGGATTAATTTCCTTATTTCAGCAACACATATCAATACACTATTAGGCAAAGTTGTTTAAAAGCTTTAAGTAAAAGTTTATTTTTAATTATTTAACATTTTTTAATAAATTTGACAGCGTAGAATTCGCATAGCATTAGAAACATTTTGCGGTTATCTTGCGGGTATCAGTTGACTGCGGGCGGCGGGGCGGGGCGGGGCGGATCCAGCTTGCGAGTAGCAGGGCGGGGCGGGTAGCCAAAATGGTACCCACTGTAGAATATTTCCTTGATTCTATCTTAAATTATTCAAAAGTGAGTGCTAACTTTATGCAAATCAACCTATATTATATTATTATTATAAATCTATATCTTCGGATTATGTCCTGTTTTGTAATGTGCGCTCCAGTCGCGGCTGAAGGGCTTGTCCCACTTTTCTTTGTATTTGTATGTCGGCAAAGTCCGTTATATGTTGAATGTGCCCCCGGTATGTTCCGGCGTAGTTTTACCCGTGTCTCGGAATCCCCTAATATGTGTATAAGTGTGGGGCCCGAGTAGTGTTCCCGAGAAGTGCACCTCGAGGGATACGAAAACTTTTTATCATTTTTCCCATTTTTTCTAAAACACATTTTACCTCTACTAGTAGCTAAGGTACGTAGGCTAACTCAAATTTTATTACTAACCTATGTGCCTGGAGGCCGCGGCGAGGGCGCGCGTTTCAAAAGAGGGGGTAATCTGTAGAATATTTCCTTGATTCTATCTTAAATTATTCAAAAGTGAGTGCTAACTTCATGCAAATCAACCTAAATTGTACTGCTGTGTACGGTCCAACGCCGTACATAGCTAATTGACTTTTCTTTTCAATTTTGAGCGCACAGTTGATCAGTCTCATAGTTGGGTTCACCAGAGTTGGCGGTTCTTTTGGGGACGTCTATCACAGTGCTATTTTGGGATTGCCAACTGGCGTAGAGTTGGGGGATATTTTGGGGTCTTTTCCCTTTTGGGTTCCTCCCGCTTTTGCTATGTTTTGTATATTTTTGTGCTTGTCTCTTGATTCCCTTTTGTGGGAATATTTCCAATATTTGTGAACATTTTTGTATTTCTGATTTTTCTCTTCAGTTTTGTATTTTTCTGTTTTAAAAGGAAAGTAAACCTGTGTAAAATTTAGATTAGGGCCGTTGTCGTCTCTTTAGATAGTTTGTTAGCGAGTAGGTAGGAATTATCAGACATATTACACACTCACTCACGAACCTTTAATCTTTACTGAAATCAAATTATTTACTGAGAATTCCTAAATTCGACACCACTTCCAATTCTGGGCTACCGATCCGATTCGATCCACATCACTCGTGCTCTAGTAACCTGCGGTACCGTGTAAGCATAATTAAGATTAAAGTTCAGAAACGTTTTACAGAAAATTCATGCAAACCACAAACTGTGGTGATGGTAGCGACTATTAGAACAGTCCTGATTAATTGTAAACATTGTTTCCATTCTGCAATGAAGCAATACAGTAAAAGTAAATGAATAATATAAATGAAGTTCACATGAAACGGAGCTAACAAAACCTAAAACAAGACCACTTACTGTTCATTATAAGCACCGTTCTGCAGTGGTCCGTCGGACAGTTTCTCTCAAAAACTTTTGTTCTGTCAAAATCCTTTCCACAGTCAGTTGCCGAATCTTTACATTCATAACATGTTACCGCATACGTTGCTCCTATATATGTAAAAACTACACTCGAATATTATTGTTTTACAATATGTTTTAATGAACATTGTACGGAAGCAGAGATGTGGCTTCTATTCCTAGATTTGTTTGAAATCAGAAATACTGCAAAGACGACCGGGTTTGGGGAGAGGGGCCAACATAATATTTCCTATTTGAAAAATGAAATTGGCCAGTCAGATGTAAAAAATTTGCAATCAGATGGATTAAACCCTTTTCCCGAAGAGGCGACTTTTCAGTTGACATCCTCCAATAATAGCGGCTTTCTCCTCTTTAATTTTAGAAAACATGCACACTTTTATCATAATATGTATTATTTTTCGAGGGTCTGCAGTCGCAGACATTGCTAAAACGTCAAACCTTAATTCTGCCACGATAATATAATCGCCAACTCTATAGCCAATCATGAATCTGTCATATGAAAAATGAAGATTTTCGCATCTGATTTCAAATTGCTATTTTATTAAATTGAGCTAATTAAAACTGCCCAACTGCCCTCTTTATTGATACTGAAAACGAAAAGCTGATAACATAATCTTACCTATAAGGCAACCAAAAACTGTAATTAGCATAGCCGCATTCATGTTGACAGTCTTACTTAACAATGACTATACAGGAAAGCCTTTAACTCTGCAGCAAAACAGTTCAACTGAACGTGTGTGTAACTGTGACGGAATCAAGCCCATGCTCTGTTATCGGAGTAAATAAATACAAGAAAAGTAAACAACTCAAACGATTTTGAACAGTTAAGCTTAAGTAAATTTTTGTTATCAGCATCTGAAAATAACTGAGATGATAAATACTGGCGGGGCGGTACATGCATCCTGAACAAAGCTCAATATGAGTGGGAGTCTAAAGTTACTCATATCTGGGTGCGGCATCTGCCAGTCATCCGGGCCTGTTTCGGGCTCGGGCCCCGGGCCGGGCCCGGGCCGGGCCTGGCCCGAACCCGGCCCGGATCAAAATTCGATCGGACTGGCCCGGCCCGGATTTTGTTCGGGCCCGGCCCGAAACAGGCCCGGATTTTTCCCGGGCCGTTTCCGGGCCAAAAGTGAAATTGATACAAATTTATAGAAAAACACCGATTTTTTACTGCATATCATTGAAACTAGAAGCTTACATTTATTTCCTATCATTTATGAATGGCCCGGCCCGGATTTTTCGTAAACGTGACAACATTTTATTTCAGGATACGTGATTTCAAACGTGTTATTTCATTTCCATTTCTTTAAATTTTAGTTTTATTTTCTTGGGAAAGAAAATGTCAAGCATTTTCTCTTTAACTTGTCTTCATTTAGCGCAAAAGTTCCAGTTTGCTTTTGCAAATGGAATAGCTGACTGCATTCAAGAAAATGCGGCAAGGAAATTTGAGAATCGCCTTTGAAAAGGCACAGCAGTAGATGTGACCTAGGGAACCTTCAAACTCTAACTCTTCCCCATGGGTATATTTTCTGAAATTGTCTAATGTTCAAGTAAGCTCAAGATTTTGAGAGAAATTGTAGACCACCTCGCATTATAACGACTGCAATTGTTCAGTGTCAGTTTCCCCGACATCCAGACAAAGTTGATCCCAGAGTTGGACGCGGTCGCGGTCGTGGTCAAATTTTCTTGACCGCAATGACCGCAAATTTCTATCAAATCGTGGTAATTTAAGCCAATCTATAGTAAAAAATTCCCAATTTTTTCATATTTTCCCTTTATTTTATATGTAGTTCCCGCGTTGGACGAATTATCAGCTTCACATTTGCTGTTTATTTTGTTTTATTTTCGTACAACGTTTTGGGTGGTTTGACAGGCAGCATAAACTGTTAGTCCTTATGGTAGCTTCGGGTTTTAAATTTGTTTAACACCTTCTTGTCTAATTTCAGTTTTGTAAATTTCTTGCTTTTATGCCGGTTTCTGTTCGTTTCCATGTTATAACAGCAAAATAGAAAAGATTTAAAATTTCAAGTTTAGGTATGCTGATGCACTGCGCGACCACTGTCGAATCTTTTCTGAAACTTGTACATTTTTCTTCAAGTGACAGTTGACAAGAACGTTAACTAAAGTCTGACCAAAAAATCTTGGAACCGAACTGTGAGCGCCTGTCCTGAGTTAAGGGGGGGGGGCGTTACTTGGGTTGAAAATTCGACCCTCAACGCTCAACGATTTGGCTTAAATTGTGCTCATTGATAGTTCCTAGGGCCCTACACAGTCCAATAAAATTTGGAATAATTTCGTCTATTAATAAAAAGTTAAAGCCATTCAAAATGCCCAATTCCTATTGAAAATGGCCTAAAATTTCAACTTTAGATTTTTCGCTTCTGACAACGATAACTTACTCAAATCAAAACCTACAACTTGTCGACAAAATTCGCTTTCTAATTTTCGTAGCAATCCTTTTTGTGAGACAACTCAACAAACACAGAAATTGAAAATTCACGAATGTACGGGTTTTGACTGATAACTTTAAATAGCTGCAAAACGGACGTTTGTGTCAAGAAGAAACGTTTTTTAGAATTGAAAAAGCTATCAATTGATGTAGATATTGTGCACATTTGTAAAGTTCGAAAATTTTCGAAAAATGTCAATTTTGACTTATTTTTGGGGCTGTTTTACGGAAACGATTACTGCAAAAGTTATAAACTGAGTTTCGAAAAAAGCTCTTCTTACGGGTTTGATTTGAATAAGTTATCGTTGTCAGAAGTGAAAAATCTAAAGCTCCGATTTTAGGCCATTTTCAATAGTTTCAAGTTCAAAGTAAGTTTCAATCAATTCAGTTCTATTCAGTTCAATCAATAAGTTCTGAAAGTTTCAATCAATGCTATAAGATTAGATGAAAAGTAAAGGTAAAAAATACTCGAAAGGAGGGAAACCAACGCTCCAAGCAGTGTTAATAGTATGCTGCCGCTGCCGTTCGGTTGGTAAACCTCAACCTTAAAGTGAAAGAACAGGCACCCTCCACAAAGAATTCCATTATCGAACACTCCAAATGCAGCAAAAAAATCAATTTGCGTAATTTTCAATTGCGCTGTCGAAAATTATATATCTACGCTGCACCAGCCCTAAACGGAATACCGACTGCGGTGATGTGGCTGTAAAAACACTATAAATACCTGTATAATGTGAGAGAAGTGGATTTTTGCATAGAATTGAAGGTTAATAACTCAAACTTTTGCGGTCACAAAATTAGCCTGCTGGCTGCGGTCGCGGACGCGGGCGGTCGCGGTCACGACGACTGCGGTCGCGGGGCGGTCGCGGTCGGAAAAAATGTGCCCATGTCCAACTCTGGTTGATCCTGACACTACCCTAACGACTGGGACAAAGTGGCGTAGAAAAGTCATCAGTAGCTTCGTAGTGTTCTTTATAACGTTGTCTTTAATCTGATGCAGACTACCTATTACAGTTGTTAGTCAGGCCTAAATTAAGAACACGTAGTACAATGAATTTGTGTAACTTAGCTTTAAAGTTGAACTGGAGTAGGAATTGAAATTAGGCTTCAGCACCTTTACCTACAGCAAATTCAGCATACATGGTATACATTGTATACATACTGGTTAACAAAAAGGCATGTAATCGAGAGTTTGTCAACTATGTAAAACTGATTTCAGTCTTGTAACTAATGGTTAGTTCAGTTCAGACTTCATTGGCCATGTCATACGTCGTTAAGGAAACACTGTCGACCAAAAATACTCCGCATTCCGTACGAAACGAATCAGCAGAGCCTTGTTTCTCAGGCAAGTAAAATCGAACTCTAATTTTTGTTATTCTGTTTTGTTGAAAACAGGGACTGGGACGTCAAACTCTCAAGGAATTGTCACGTTTTAATGGAAACATTAGCACTGGTTTGGTGCAGCAGGCCAGAAAAATAGGTATTGATGACGATGTTTAATTATGTATATATATATTTATGTATATTTTTATTATATTATTATATTATTATGTATATTATGTATATATATGTATGTATTGTTTGTGCATCAGTAAATAAGCAGTGAAAATTTGCATTACGTCTTTACTGCAACATCATTTTACGTTTGGACAGGAAACAGTTTGTAGACGAACGCTATCAGAACAATTTCTTGTCAATTCACATCGATCATTTGGTCGTCATTCATTTTTATATATTCTACAAAGAGGACAATCAAACTGGAAGCACAGCTCTTTTGGAACACAATCCCGCCCATTTTTCCTTACTAATCCTTCTCTGCACATGCAACCTTTCACACACTAAGGTGGGCACTCCGGACTTGTATTTGTACAACTGGGCTCGCAGACACAGTTTGTGAAGTCTTCGTTTTGTCCACAACCGAATCTCGCGGATACAGTGCTTTGCACTAAAATTAAAAAAACTAAAGCCAATTTAAGATTGAAAACATTTTAAATGACAATTTTCAATATAATGCGAATTAAAATTTAGTTTAGTAGATTAATATATAAATACTGTTTTGCTTACGAATTTGGCATGATTGAAGAGTACTCTCCACTGCCTTGGATAGGCCCTGGTTGATGCCTGTTTCACCCACTTCCGCGGTCAACATGTCCACACTTGTCGCACCTTAGGATAAAGATATAACGTATGAAATGTTATACAGATCACAGACTTTGTATATATTGGCCAACAGTATTGGTTCATTCATCGCGAAGTTCATTTTCAAACCTGCGGAACTCAAAAAGTCTTGAAATCAATGTTGGTTTTGAAATTTTCAGAAAAAACTATGTATGTGTAAGTTTTGAAAAAGCAACGAAGTATTTGTACGTAGACGGAACTGACTCTTGTTGTTCCGATTCAGCAAATAAAATCTGTATATGTTTGACTCATGATGAGTCATGGCATTCCCCAGAGGCCAGTTTCATAAAAATATACTCGAGTTCTCGAGTTAGCTAAAATTTGCTGAAAGTTTTTGAGATCCACAAATTGCATTGCAAGTCACACTGAAAAAGTTCTCGAGTTCTCGAGTCAACTTCTTTGGTCGAATATCACCAGAGAAATTTTTTCCAGCTTGAGATCTATTCGAGATAGTTTTGAATATATATCGACAGTTATCCTTTTTGTTTACCTGATTCACTAAATTACATCGTTGTCCATATAAATCACAACAAAATTGACCGTACATGCTCTTGTGTTCATGCAGGTTTTTAGTACAGAAGAAGTCGTATTATTAAAACCGACAACTTGATAACTCGAGAAGCAATTTTATATATGTATGAGATTGACTCCAGCTGCATATTTATGTAAACCTATATTTCAACTTCGGTTAATATAAACATCAACTTCCACTGTGGGTTACAAAACCAGTGGGACCTGGAAACTTAACAACAGCAGCTACCAACAATAGAGCCGGACTATGCATTAACACATGTACGAAAGAAGTGTTAAGTCGAAGTAGCGATAATATTTGGTTCAATAAATTAAAGCTAACTTCATATACTCCTTCGAAATTGAACGTACTAGCACTTCGAGTAGGTCGATGCAAATCCCAAGACTTTATTACATTTGGACCATACAAAACTGACAGAAGTACGAACTTGAAGAACATCATAGATGATAGCAAAACCTCAGTCAGTGATTCAAATGTTCCGGCGAAAGGAACTTTCGTTTTATACTACAAGTTTTCCAGTTCGTCAGCTATTCATTCAGTAGATATGTATAAACCGCTGCAGAAATAAATCATCGTTATAACTTATTTGTGAAAGAACTGTATGAAAGATGTCTGGTTTTTAATGTTTAGTCCAAACTTCGAAAAGTTTTTATTACTAACGAACACAAATAATGTGTGGGGAAATAACTAATCCCAAGAAGATTTTGCAGTAAAAAGCATTAGAAAAGTTTGAAATGCAAACTAAATTAACTTACAAATCTGGATCCGTGGAGGAGTATACTGACGTAAAGTGTAATTTTTAAAGTGTAATTTCACTGTAATTATTGAAATTTTCTGTGTGATTTAATGAGTAATTGATACAGCTGTACTTACAGCTCATTTACAGCAGATTTCAGGTGTTTTAGTCGGTCCAAAATGATCTCAGTCTCGGTTTCAGTACATAGGCCACAGACCTTGTAAGGGACTTGCACCAAATGTTAAATAATGCTAAACTTATAACTATAAATTTTGTACTTGGATGGAACCGGGGACCGGCAGCTAGAACCGGAATCGGAACCGGATCCGGTACCCTAGAACCGGAACCGGTTTTGAAAATTGGAACCGGCCCCAACTCTAATTTAGATGCTTGTCTGCTAGGCATAATTTTAGATCCAAAGTTAACATTTTCTATTGAAATGATGATTTTTGGTTACTTTGCTTGAGATCAGTAATAGGCAGGAAGGATGAAAAAGGTCCCTCCGTGTCTATTCCTGCATCGAATCAAAGTTCAGCAGGACTGCTAAGTTTAGGTTCAAATTTTTTGCATGTAGCATGAACTTGTATTAAACTTTTCTGTTTGACTGCTATAAACTAATGCAATAGCGAACCTTCCCTCTTTTCCTATCTGATGCTTGGCCTTCCTTCCGCCGTTTCTGTAGCCCACATTTTGTCCACTGCCTTCCAAGCAGGTTTACTAAGGTTTCAGCCATCTTAAGCACTACTGGCATGCGGGGAGCATCATATGTCTGTAATCGACTTATGTTAGTTACCCTAGGTGTGTCCGAAATAACCGTACGCCAGCTCGGCTTGGGGATCTTGTTTTCTATCCTTGACCTTCGTCTCTCCGTCTCTTTTCCGCTTGCGGTTTACGGAGAGGCAGCGTAGAGGGGCCTAAAAGAATGCCTAAAATGCTAAGTCATCATCAAAAAAATTACTCTGATCATTGCATGTACCATAAGCTTAGCAGCATGAACAAAAATCCTGCTGTGCAGGTAAGGGTAGAACTCACTTCCCGCCCGCTAGCTGTTGAGCTGTCGCGAGGCCTCTCCACAATGGTGTTATGCGATGGCCGATGCGGCCAATGGCAGGCCAGCATCAAACTCCGCTCAAACCAAGCAAACCAAAAAAAATTTCGGCCAACCTCAACACTACCACAGATAAAACCAAGGTAAATAACTCCAACAGCGGCAGGCGCAGTAGTCTAACAAATTATCAATTGGATAATATCCCAAAACAGAGGAATACAGATCTTGTTCATCAAGAGTAGGTCGCCTAATCCTAAGCGGTGACACAGCTCCTTCCCTCCTTCCCCTAACAATTCTAATCCTAACAGGCTACCTTTCCTTACCTCCTAAATAGATTAACCCTGGATTGCACCAAGTAAGATTAGGACTAACTGCGGATTAGCTGAGGGCTAAGTGCTTGTTTCCCATTCAAAACTTGGATTTAGTCCCCAGCTAATCCTCAGTTAGCCCTAATCTTTATTTGGTGCAACCCAGGGTAAGTATGTAAAGGTTGGAACGGAAAATTACGAATGGATATGATACGACTACGGTCATGGTGAGCTTTCTCATACTGGTTTAGGTGGTACCAATATACAACCAAGAGTACATAATAAAGAGTATGAAACTCTTACACTAGCATGTACAAATCATGCTAGGTTTGCTCGGTTCATTAACTCGGCCCCCCCCGTATCTTCCGGGGGAGGGGGGGGTCCCACTTAGCACTAATTACACGCTTTCATATAAGCGTGTTTCTGCTCGCTGATTGGCCCACTAGCCTAAGGCTAACTGTAGGTAATTTATTAGTTATTTTATTTACTTAATTATAACTTTAATTGGGTTTGTGCGATTAAAAAACTAATTCGACAACTTTATAGCATTTTTTCTGCTCTTTCCAATGATATAAAAATTGTTGCACAATACAAATATTCGCAAGAATGTAGTGTGCAACAATTTTTATATCATTGGAAAGAGCAGCAAAAATGCTATAAAGTTGTCGAATTAGTTTTTTAATCGCACTAACCCAATCAAAGTTATAATTAATTAATTAAAATAACTAATAAATTACCTACAGTAAGCCTTAGGCTAGTGGGCCAATCAGCGAGCTTATATGAAAGCGTGTAATTCGTGCAAAGTGGGACCCCCCGGAAGTTACGGGGGGGGGTCCCGAGTTAATGAACCGAACATACCTAGCATGATTTGTACATGCTAGTGTAAGAGTTTCATACTCTTATATTATGTACTCTTGATACAACCAATAGTTCAAAGCTAGATCATGGACATTTATTATTGTTGTATCATACAATACCTTCATAACAGACAGGAAATAATACAATCTATATAACATGTGCACAACTAAAGTTAGGAAGCATGGTGAAAACAATATACACAAACAAGTCCCTAAAAATTCGGGAAAAGCGTCAATCGAACAAAGGTTAAACTATTTTTGTAGAGTTAAGTCATTTTGAAACAATTGCCACTCTTGACGCAGAAACCAAATTTGTTTAGGTTTTGCAACAACTCACAGAAAAATGCTAAAAGAGTAAATCGTGATAAAACAATGTTAACATAACCAAGCATGGTTATACATTATACTATACTATACATATACAATAAACCCATAACAGTAGGTGGGCACTGTTTGCACAGCCTGCAAAATGTCAAAGCTAACATAATGTTGATATTCGCGCACAGGAATCAAACAATGAACACATGATTAAGGAAAAATAATAAAACTGAAGTACGTAGTACATAATAACCTAAAGCCCGTATCTATAAAAACTAAAAATGTATGACATTACCACCAAACCATTCCAGGGTCACCATCAACTACAATAGTTTAGAAAAGCTTCAACAACTATGCAGCAAACAGAGCTAAACTTTAAAATTTAATTAATGTCTTGAAAATATCGCCCACTCTATGATTTTGATAGGGAGATACATAGGATAGCAAAAGCAAAGAAACAGCAAAACTGAAACAGAAAAAATTTGACACCGAAAACAAAGTATGAATAAAACCGGTGCGTGCATGAGGACTAAAATGTAAGAGTGAAACAAAGCCAAATAAAAAGCCATCAAAATAAAACCAAAAATGACACAACACAAAATAAGCGTGCATAGTTTAGAGTTTAGAAGAGACAAACAAACTAAAGTGGCCGTTCACGCAGTGACAGAGAGGTTTTCCAGGTCGAACGCGCCGAAGAAATCAAACGCTGGTTGTCTTATACTGAAACAATCCAGAAAAGAACATAAACAACAGATAGAATAGATAGATTAGCCAGCCCCTCTTTCTCATACGGAGTTCTGTTCACTCTTCTGTTACTAATGACTCCAATCAGTAGCGTAGGTACAAAAAATTTTCAGGGGGGGCGGTTTTGACCGAGTACTTTTGAAGGGGGGGGGGGGGGTAAAATTTTCTATTTTTGCGTAACGATTACATGCACACTGTGTATTATATATATATATATACTGCAATTTGTCCTATTAATTCAAAAGTCTTCTATGGTTCGTGTTTCGACTTGTTACAATTGAAAGCGATACCCTAAGTCCCAAATGGGGGGTCTGGAGGGTCGAGCCCCCCAGGGGCCGATCCTATCAAAACGGGGTTAAGCTTAACCCGGGTTAGGCCCCATTTTGGGGTTAACCCCAAAATTTCAGGGTTGGGTTAACCCTGGGGTTAACCCTGTCCTATCAAACATTTTTGGGGTTGGGTTAGGCTAACCCGGGTTAGCGCAAACCCGGGTTTCGGTTAACCCTATTTTTTCTTAAAGGCTGCTAGTGGCCGTAGATAAATTGTTTGGTTTTCTTTCACTGTGCGTTTTTTAAAAATTATTCTTAATTTGCTCAAATTTTACACATTGATAATTCGATGAATTGATCTCATTATTTTACATATTTGATAATCGATCGCGTTAGCTAGAAAGCCGAAATCGGGGCAACTAAAAAAGGGTCCCGGCCGGGGTATTTTTGTAAGGAAAACGTCTGCTAAATGGCAACCTTGCAGTAAATTCTTCGGAATCGCTGGAAAAATTTGGCCGTGTTTTTGATGAAATATCCTGAAAGCTGTAATCCTAATTAAGAATTATTTTTCCTACAAATCGCGGCCAATGAGAAGACATTTAGAACGATACCAATTTATTTTTGTTATCCCTGCCCGACTTCGAGATTTATCTGACGCAGAAATTTGAAATTTTAGCCTTCTAGCGGAATTTGACGCTATTGTTGGCAAATAACATAGAGCTATGGCTACACAGACTTACAAAACGTTAGAATATCTGTTTGCGCACCATATTAATGGCATTAGGTCAAGTCTTGGTACAAATGTTGCAGGTTAGTACACCCAGTTAGTCGCTGGGGTCAAACATAAGGGTCTGACAACCATATTCTGACAGAAAGTGATTTTTTCATATTTTCAAAATATGTTAAATTTTATATAAAGCTCTTAACATTTCTTCTTCTTGAACCATAGCCTGCAAATGTGCCAAATTCCGGTTATAGGCCGTTAAATGATTGTCGTGGTCAAGGTTTTCCAGCGTCGGTTCTATTCCATAAAAATCACTAAATCAAGCCATAAAGTAGACTTTCCCCATTATATAAATGCTACCCTGAATTCTTTGTTTAAATCAGTTATCAAACATACAACCGATTGAAGCTCCATAGCTTCTCTCAAGCATGTTTAGGTGTAAATTGCCTTTTCCCTGGCATGGCCTTTTCACCCATTTTCAGATTTTATCCAGTTAATAGCTGGTTACTCGTTAATTACTGAACGAAACTACTCAGAATTTAAACTCGTTGTGCAGGATATATGTGACGAAATTTTTGTATGAAAATAAGCAGAATGCATGACCATGAAAGTTTTCATGGTGGACCCCCCCCTGAAGTGGGCTTAGATGTACCATTGGTTGGGGTTTGGGTGAGGTAGGAGATTTCAAATTCGGGAAGGGAGAACCCTACCAAATTTTTTAAATTCATAATGCTCCGTTGTCTAACATAAGTACAGTTTGTTAGAAAGACTCAAATTGGCTATTGTTAATGTTATATATATAAATATAACTCAAGGTACAAGCTCTCTCAAAATTTTCTTAGAACAAGCCTCCCAGGATCCGACCCTATATTAATAACTGTGTATTGCCATTAAGGGGGGGCTACGAGTGTCACTAAAATTTCGATATTGGAAAAGTAGCTAGTCTTTTGCCACATAATAGTATTAGGTTTAGTGTAAAAAAGTTTAAAGTTTGAAAGAATTCCGTGCACCGTAGCGTTCCGTGGAGCCATCACAAATTCGTATTGTCGGTACAAAGCTCAACATGACACATTCACAAACTTTGCCTCGGCCTGATCGCTATGCGCAAGGTAGGGCACCCACACTTTCCAGAAATAGTTCTGACATATAACGCTTCGATATCGAGTAAAATCACACATAGATCAGTGTATACTTTTCTGTGCGATACAATCGAAGTGCGGAAAATTGGGTGTTGTAAGGTCTATACGGGTGGAGGTTAACTAGCGTCTAATGAGCTGTGGTTTATCAAATGAACCCAACTTTGCTCCAATTAATACTCCAAGTATCTGTTTAAGCTTTTGTAAAAATAACGTGATTTCGTTAATCCCTGCGTTCGCAGTGCTAGATTACATTTTCGATATTGTCGCCGTTATTTGGTGCCATTTCGAAGATGTGAGTCAATTACTCCAAAGCACTGTGGCAAAATCGGCTGAAACTTCGCGCATTACAGGCCAGTGAAACTACCAATATGTTGAGAAAGCTGGGTCACTAAACCTCGGTCCAATGCTTAGAAATGCTAGATTGATTTTTTGAAGTATGGATGACGATCGCTCCAAAAAGCTCTAAAACAGTTGTAAGCGCATACTGAACGAAGGAAGCGTTATATCAAAGAACGAATTTCATATTCAGATTCAGAAGGTCAAATAACCCCTATAAGCGGCACCTTTTCGGCAAAATCGGAGACAAAATTTTTTCACCCCATTTTACAGAGCTTAGCTAGCTTTTCAGGCCTAAATAAGGGTTATTTCTTAACAAAAATTTTGCTAGCACACTAACCAGAAAACCTAGGCCCTCGAAACCTACCACCAGTTTGCTCCTATTAGAGCCTTATATATAATTGGTAAAAAGCTGGGGTAGGCTAGGGCTGCCAATTTTATTAGGTCGAAAACGGCGCACGGTCGCTTCGCAACTTTTTGCAAAATTTCAAACTTTGACCTGCTATTGCTGAAGAAGCAAGCAACGACCGAAAGCCGCAGTACTTTTACTATTTAGTATACTAGTAACAATAAAACATTCGTGGCAAAAGTGACAAAATCGGTTAAACCGTTAATTCACCAGAGCTGGAAATCTTTTTAAAAAAGTCCATTTTTCGAACTAAAATTTGCATTTTGACCGGCGTCCTGCCAAAAACGGTGAATATGAGATATATTATTGCCCACGCTAAACTTTTTTACTTAGATGTGTTAGCTAACGATAGGCGAGAAAGGAGCTCTCTCCGACGATGTCGTGCCAACACCCCTTCGTAGCTCCCCTTTAACTAGTTTAGTTGTACCTAACTGATTTTTTGACATTTATTAAAATTTCATTTTCTGATTTGAAAAATTCATTTCTTATTTTCGATCGCATTTTCATGCTTTAAAGTGAATGCTTCACGATGTTTTGCATTTATAACATTTCTTCAATACCAGCTAATAATGCAGCCAACATTGTAAAATAGAAAACGCTTCATTTAAAAATGAGTTATAAGAATTAGATGCTGATTCAACAAAAACAATATGATTAATTTGGAAAACAAACAAGCGTAGAGAGAAGAATAAAAATAAATAAATGAAACTAAAACTTTCAAATAAAACTCAATAAATGAACACAGCTACGCTAATCCAAAATGCTAACCCGGGTTAAGGACTTAACCCACCTAGGTGAGGAGGGTTAAGTTTAGGCCCGCTTAACCCCATTTTAACCCCGATTTCTAAACCCGGGTTTAATGATAGGATCCGGGTTAGCACTAACCCTAAAATAGCCTGTTAACCCTGATGTGAAACCCAGGTTAAGCAAACCCGGGTTAAGCAAAGTTTTGATAGGAGGGAGTGTGGGTTAGTAACCCATTTTTAACCCGGGTTAGTGAGTTAACCCGGGTTAAGAGCATTGATAGGACCGGCCCCAGAAGTTGAGAAAATTTTAAATTTCGCAATAAAACGCTATTGAAACATTTAATTCTTTATAAATGATCTATCAATTGACTAACAACATTTTGTACTTTTATTTGCTATTTTCTACGTTTACTGTCTTGCCCGAAAACTGAAACCATTAGGAATAGGATGCTCCCATTACGTAAAGAACGCGTATTCTGATGATATCAACCAGTTATGCCAAGGCTGATGATGTTGGGAATAACGCTGATAACAGCAAAACTGCAAAGCAACTTATATACGTATACAAACATTTGTTAACATGCTTAATGAAAAATAATAATTTTGATAATCTAAATAGCCAAAATTCGCGCCGGAGGCGCGAAAATTTTTTAATGGTGTAGAAAATACATCAATGTTGAGCTAATTTGAAGTATTAATGTATAATTTGTGTATGCTTCTACTACAATTGAACGCCCGCGCTCCGCGCGGGCGTAAAATTTTTCTTTTGCCCAATTTTTCAGGGGGGCAAGGCCATTATTTCGGGGAGGGCGGCCCCCCCCCCGCCCCCCCCCCGTATCTACGCTAGTGACTCCAATAATGAATGACACACCTACACTACCAACTGTCATTTTCATACACTAATCCACCGTAGATTAACGATTCATTAAATCTTAACTTAATCCACTCCAGCTCGACGGCATGCAGAGTAGAGTACTTAACTATCTAGCGAGTTGATTGAATACGCAAGTTGCACTAGTCATCACAAAATGATGATCATCACGCAAACGTGCGACTGCGAATGCTCTAGCGAGTTGATTGAATACGCAAGTTGCACTAGTCATCACAAAATGATGATCATCACGCAAACGTGCGACTGCGAATGCGAGTTCTCACTTTTAAATCTCTGGATATTAACATCTTAACAAAGTTCTATCAAGTGCTACAAATGAAAGAACAAACGAAACTAAGATTGTCACTACAGCACCTCCGACCCGAAAAATTCGGGCCCGAGGTGGGGATCGAACCCACAACCTTCGGTTAACTAGACCGACGCTCTACCGATTGAGCCACCCGGGCACAATCGAACCAAGCTTAAGTTGGAATTCGTTCCCAAACTGTAGTGACATTTTAGAAGACGCTTTCGCGCCAGCCCACACAGTCTGATGGGAGCAAACCTCGACCGTTTCAAACCGTAATGGGCAAGACAAATGAAAGAACAAACGAAACTAAGATTGTCACTACAGCACCTCCGACCCGAAAAATTCGGGCCCGAGGTGGGGATCGAACCCACAACAATTTGATCACTTCAAGTGTTTCATACCTAAGTATACTTGAGTCGGGGCTGGTTCCGTCCCTACAAACATGGTATCAGAGGAATTGAGGAAGAGGTTGAACAATTGGTTTTGAAAAATCATACGTGTTTAGGCAAATTAGACTAATGCACACAAATACATACGTACGCATACAACCGGTACCGTCAAAATACCACAGAAGCACCAGTTCAAAAAAAGGCACACAACGTTAAGAGAGCCAAAACTGAAACCAGATCCATTTCTCCCCCCGTATCGAACCTTGTTATAGCTGCTTTCTTTAAGGTGGTGGTATCCTTTTGTGCAGTGCTTTTGTAGTAATTTTTGAAACGCTATAACTTTCGCAATATTGGGAGTTAGAAAGAGCTTTATACTCCGTTTTATAGCTTATTGTCAGCACATTCACATGCGCTAAAAACACGGGACTGGTCCCAGAATGTTAAAGAGCACGGAAATAAGTTATTTTGTAAGTTTTAGGTATTTACGTAAAGGATTAAAGCCGTATAAGAGTCAAAAATACCCGGAAGAAAACCAGCACCTTAAACCAAATAAGGCAACACCTGCATACACAGCTCAAGGAGGAACACTCAAAAATGGAAAAAATCAAAATCCAGATCAATTATTAATATTTTATATTTTATTTTGACAGTGTTCGGGCTAAACTACCACAAGCATATAGATTTTCCGAGTAAATACAACTTTCCACAATCTTCTAATTATATACGCGTATGATAATTGCAAACGGAACCCCAGAAATCAAAAATCATCATCTATCAATCAATGAATCAAGCCATTCATCACTACTAGATAGATCAATATATATACGTTAAGAGATGGCGGAATCATCCGTATCACGGGAATCAGAAACGTTGGTGGCGGCTGCCATTGTGGGCGTTTCTGTTACACTGGAAGATCCGTAATTATTTACCGGTGTGGTCGGACCACTGGACAGACTGGTTCGTTCCCCCAGCACCGAGGAATACGATGGAGGAGGTGGATTGCCAGAGTCCCCCGACTGGGACATGGACATGACCGGAGGTCCCATGGCAATCGGTGCCGAAGAAATGGGCGGGAGTTCTGTCGTCGTCCCAGATCTTTCGGCAGCGGACCGATGCAGCAGCCGGTCCGTCGAAGGAGAGGCGTCCCCGGCGGCCGAGTCAGTGGCCGGCCGGTCCGGATCATAGGTGGGCTGAATTGTGATCACAACCACCTCATCAGCGTTCTGAGTCTGGCCGGGTCGTTTGCCATCCTGCACAATAAAAAATCAATAAAAATAATCGAATAATGATAAATTTGACGGTATTACCATAACTTATTGTTGACTGCACGCCTATACTAGAAATTGGGCGGCTGGCTGTTATTTTTTACAGGAGGGGGAGAGGAAGCTCGATGAAAGCGGTTCCACTCCCAACACGAATGGATAGCCTCTAGAATTCAGCCCACCAACCCAACAGTATCCAGAAAACAGAGTGTCAGTGATTCCAACAGTTCCCGACTCATCCTCTCACGTTCAGGGAAGCTCGAATCAATCCCTTTCTCTCATCATAATGTTGAATGTGCCAGTGCTCCAACTGTGCCCCGTTTGCATAATCTAAGTACATGACGTAAAGCATGACTGTTGGCGAAAGACGCAAACTATCATAAAGCGATGGCGATTTCGCCAAAGGTGGCAAAAATATCAAGTCTATTGGAACTTTTCGCCAAACCGCCATGCTGGCCGTGGATATTATATGAGGTACGCAACATTATAAACAAAAGAAACTAAGACTTAATTTTCCCCTACTAACCTCATCATCTCCATCATCCTCCCAGGCTTCTGGATCAAATTCGTGCATTTTGGGAGGAAATCGGCCGCAGCAAAAATTGAAACAGCAACAGCAACAGCAGCAGCAAGTTTTACGCTTCGTTTCATTAGAGAGAACAGCATTGGCATGGTTGATTTCTTTGAGCTGAAACAAAATCTCCAATTCAGAGCGAAATTGTCAGTGCCCCGAAAATATAACGTCCGTGAATATGTGGGTATTATATATATACGTATACTATTATGTACTATAGGCCTTAACAACATATTATGTCTGTTAGCCAAAGCAAAATACAACGTAGAAAAGCCCATTTGAACAAACAAACTGTGGAGTGGAAAAAGTAAGTATCAATTTAAAGCTTAGAAAGTACAGATGACGTGACCACTAGGTAAAAAGGTAAAGGTTTACCCCAGGAGATATCTCCGTGTGTCTTTGGCAGGGCTGTATTGCCTATTCAAAAACGTGTCACACAGTTTAGGAACGAATTCAGACTTAAGCTTGGTTCGATTGTGCCTGGGTGGCTCAATCGGTAGAGCGTCGGTCTAGTTAACCGAAGGTTGTGGGTTCGATCCCCACCTCAGGCCCGAATTTTTCGGGTCAGTGGTGCTGTAGTGACAACTTTCTTTCTTTCGTCTATTATCTTGTATCTTTCTACAGCCATCGTGCACCACTTGTCAGCTTGAGCTTGTCTCGCGGGGTGTGTGTCTTTGGCAGGGCTGTATGCCTATTCAAAAACGTGTCACTACAGTTTGGAAACGAATTCAGACTTAAGCTTGGTTCGATTGTGCCTGGGTGGCTCAATCGGTAGAGCGTCGGTCTAGTTAACCGAAGGTTGTGGGTTCGATCCCCAACTCAGGCCCGAATTTTTCGGGTCTGTGGTGCTGTAGTGACAACTTTCTTTCTTTCGTCTATTATCTTGTATCTTCCCCCCACTCACTATAAGGTGCTCAGAAAATGCCAAATTTTAAGGATTTTTGGTCGAAATTTTCAAAAATTTTCCGGCTTCAGAGGAATTTTTTGGTCAAAAACTCGTCTATTTTGGTACTCAAACTCAATTTTTGAGCACTTTTAGCATAGTTATAGCAGTATATGTAGAAAACAGGCTATTTTTCTGGCATATACTGTATATAAATGCTGATTGTTGTCGCAAAAATAAGCAGATTTAGTGTTGAAAAGTGCAAAAATTGAGTAAAAATCTCCGGCGAAGCCGGAAAATTTTTGGAAATTTGACCTTGTGCGCGATGTTTTCAGTGCAAAATTTCGGTACCAAAAGGGGCACCCACTTTTTTGGGGGGGAAGGTGTTTATGGGGGACCCCCCACCCCCACCCCCACTAGAATAAGCCCAGGGCGCCCCTCCCCAGTTTTTGGCCCACTCCCCAGACCCCTTCACCCCCTTGCCCTACCCTCACTTTTGGCCTACACCCTACTGCAAGGTTCGAGAAATTGCCAAATTTTAAGGATTTTTGGGCAAAAATCATCTGTTTTGGCGCTAAAACTTTTTAGCTTAGTTATGGCAATACATGTAGAAAACGGCTTTTTAGCACATTTTATCCCCCCACTTTTGGACCTCCCTCCCAATGTTTGCTAATCTTTCGAAAATTTCTCAGCATCAAGTTTTGGAAAAGTTCTTTCTGGTGAAAATGACACGAAAATGAAATGCTATGACACGGAATCCAACTTGTTTGTTGTACACTGCGATTTAATTTTTCTAGTCTCGTTCAGGCGCGTCGCCGTGGGGTGGCGGAGGGGGCAGCCCCCCCCCCCGAAATCTGAGACCACAAATAAATGTTTCAATGAGTGTCAATTTTTCGCCTGCGGAGCTATTCGAATGAAAACATACCAAAAAAGCACTAGATTTTGCATGAGACTTTACTCCAACGGCTCAGTTGCGGAAGAAGTTTCACAGCATTTTGGCTTGCCCCCCTCCGAAATTTTTTCTGGCTACGCTACTGTGTCGGGATGGCCGAGTGGTCTAAGGCGCTGGTCAGAACTTCCGATCTTACGGTCGGTGGTTCGATCCCAGGAGGCCACAAAGCTTTCTCGACTCTAGCCAACCCAGCTATCCATCCTTAACTGGTCGGTAAATGGGTACCACTACGACAGGGTATTTTTTAGGGTTTTTTCGGGGGGGGGGGTTCCGGAGTGGAGCCGGAGCCGCGTATTTTGAAAGTGCAGGTACGGGCGCGCATTGGAAAATGTACTGCGTGTGCGCGCATCGTATTAGAAAATGTACAGCGTGGGCGCGCATTGAAATACTACATATCTATATAATGCATGATGATGTATATAAGTGCACTTTCACGGCGAGTATGGAGTTCCCATAATCCATCAGCTCGGCCCATCACGAATGTTGCTAATGGTATACAAATGGAAAATTTGAAGTAGTAGTTTAAGAAATATTTCTGAACTGAAACTATGCTAATTTGCTGTAATTTGATTTCTCAAATTTAGAATGTTATTTTGATATTTTTGAAGATTTTGCAAGCAAATATATCACTAAGTTTATTTTTAATTTTGGACAAGGTAAACTGTAAATTCCGAGCTTTCTGTCTCTTAGCGAATAATGCGTATGTATCTTGTCAATAAAACTACATATTTTCATAGCTATCTGGGCGTAATTTATTTGCCAACTGAAAAACCTGTTTCTCGTGGCTACGTATCGATTTAACAAAATTAAGTAACATAGTGACACGACATATTTTATTTGTTAGATTCATTCTAGTTTTAAGTCATTGTCACGATGCAGTTCCCCCCCGGTGTGAATCCCCCCGAAAAACTACACCGGAGTTGATTTCCCCTGAAAAATATCATTGTTTCCCATTAGTGCACTCTTTTCAAATTCTCCAGGTTTGTCTGCTTCGTTAGGGCACTGTTTCATTAGGGCACCCGTTCCGTTAGGACGCTTTACGTGTTCCATCAATATTTCAGACCTAACGATTGTGTCATATTGTATGGCCTTCCTTCGAATAAATGTAGTTTATTGTATAGTTAGTAATTGATTAGGTAGTTAGTTAATATGTAGTTAAAAGTATTAAAACAAATTTGTCCGAAATAGTAGCGTTCGTAGATAGTCTTAATTCGGTAGGATTACTAAACAATTTAAAAGCTTACAATTCTGAGTTGCTTCAGTATCTGAGAATTAGTATTTTTTAAGATTCTAGTTCTTTTTTAAAACTTCGGAGACAAGTATTAGCTGGGAGTTTTGCTGAAGTGTTCTTCAACTGCTGATGCATGAAGCAAACGTGTTCGAATCTATTGAGAAAATGGCAAAATTCAGAAATTATAGCAATTCCTAAACATAATTTTTGGAATCAGAATTATTACTTTAACACACAATTAATTTTTACTAAAGAGAGACCAATAATTGATGATACATCACAAAGGTACAATGACACATTATGTTATCTACCAGTTTACACAAATTTTAAAACTGTAAATTTATTTATGTACGTGTCCTACTAATGAAACTCATTGTTGTTGAACAGTAAGTACAATAACTAAAGTGACAGGGTGCCCTAACGAAACAGTGCCCTAATGGGTGACAATCCGATAAAATTACGCCGGTGTGAATTTTCTGCGGCATTTTTTTGCATTTTTGTTTTTTTCTATGTCAAAAATAGTTTCCGATTGCATGATTGAGTATATATATACGAATTGTGCAGATTTTATATGTTTTTAAACCCTTATTCCGTTATAAATAGAATACTAAGACTAGATCGTTAGAGAACCTCTAAAATTTCTCGAAGCATTTCGCCTTTTCAATTTTGTCAATTGTTTTCAAATTTGGCAAATTCTTATTTTTACACTGTTTCAAAAAATTTTGGACTGTTCGGAAAACAATTTATATCAACCTTTCATATGGATTTCTTTGTGCCTCTGGTAGCATCAAAAGTCATGTGAACACATTTGGCTAACCCAATAACCATGAAACTTTGTTTGGGCTTTTAGTTAGGCGAGAGGGATTTACGAAAACGATTCACGGTAGTTATTGGAAACAAACGGGTTATTCATGTGTGCTTCGTTAAACAGGAAAAAAATAATGTGCAAAATGTCAAAAAGATTTTCCTGTAAAGTTTGCTATCATTGCTAGTTTTCATTGGAAAAATTCCTTTTTTCCTTTTTCTGTCACAAAATTCCTTTTTTATTCCTTTTTTCTGGGAATGGCCGCGCAACAGCCCTGAACTACTTGATTCGCATTTGATAAACTTATAAAGAAAAATTTTAAATAAATGCCAACTACTGAGCGGCTTCTAATGCTTATATATGATTTACTTAGTAAAAATAGATAAATTAAAGCATTGAATTTTATCTCCGAGCCTAATCCTTTAAAAAGGAAAAAGTACAAAGTCAAGTTAGTTAAGATTTACGTTTGTTTATTTTGTAGATTTACAATCATAAATATGCAGCAATCAATGCATTCGATAAAAGCAAGTAAAGAATTAAAGTTCAATTAAATGAATGCTCCCTTTTGATCTTATTAGGTCTTATGTTTTGTCTGTAAAGTACGTAGTATTTTAGTATACTTTTTTCGTTATTAGTTAATATTAGTTAGCATTTATTTAAGAAGTTTTTCTTTATTAAGATTTACCAAATAAGCACATGAATCCAGCAATGATTATCATTACCTAATTAATTTTAGAAAATCTCTGATTTTTCAAGAATTTTTATTCATTATATATTTCAATTTAATTTTGTACTTTTTATTTTATTTATTTACTTTTTTACTTAGTTTTACTTATTTACCTACTTATTGACTTATTTTATGTTCTGTTTATGTCAATTTTTTACATACTTAATTTTGTGAAATCGTATTCAGTCAGCCACAGCTATATTCACTTAAGAAATAAATTATGCCCAGAAAGCTATGAAAATGTGTAGTTTTATTGCCAAGATAATTACGGATATTTCTAAAAGTACAGAAATTTATTAATTTTGAGTTTATCCTGCCCACAATTAAAAAATAAATTTCACAGTGAAAAACCTATGTCTTCTTGCAAATTACCCTAGATACCTATGAAAATGTGTAGTTTTATTGCTAAGATACATACGCATATCGCTAAGAGTACAGAAAGGTGTTTGGAATTTTCAGTTTTGTCCAAAATTAAAAATAAACTTCCTTGATATATTTGCTTGCAAAATCTTCAAAATTATCAAAATAACATTCTAAATTTGAGACATCAAATTACAGCAAATTAACATAGTTTCAGTTCAGAAATATTTCTTAAACTACTACTTCAAATTTTCCATTTGTATACCATTAGCAACATTCGTGATGGGCCGAGCTGATGGATTATGGGAACTCCATACTCGCCGTGAAAGTGCACTTATATACATCATCATGCATTATATAGATATGTAGTATTTCAATGCGCGCCCACGCTGTACATCTTCTAATACGATGCGCGCACACGCAGTACATTTTCCAATGCGCGCTCACGGTGTACATTTTCTAATTCAGTGCGCGTGCACGCAGTACACTTTCCAATGCGCCCCACGGTGTACACTTTCTAAATACGCGGCCGGGCCCGGGGGGGGGAAGAAATTTTCGGGGGGGGGGGAAGATTTTTTGGCCAAAATGAGCCAAAAAATGGTATTTTTGGCGTATTTTGCATGGTGAAACGTTAAAAGTTCTCAAAAATGCCTGGATTTAAGCTAAAAATAGCTATTTTTGCGAAGCCGGAAAATTTTTGAAAATTTGGCCATTTTTGGCAAAAATTTGGGCCCTCAAAAAACCCCGGGGGGGGGGGGAAGCAAAAAACTCGGGAGGGGGCGACTTCGGAGGGGAAGGTCGATTTCGGGGGGCCCCTGCCCCCCCCCCCCCCCTGTAAAAAACACCCCTGCTACGGTTCGGAAAGTAACAGAAGTCTGTGTAGAAGGGCCGACACCCACCTTCCATGGATGCAGTCATCATTTGAGGTGACACTCCTGGCTCTACGGCTGAGAATCCGGGGATGAGCACCGGCACCCCATGTCCCTGGGTTTATTTTAGGCGAAAAAAGTGGGGGTGGGGAGAGTGGGGGGGGGCCCCACGAGTGGGGGGAAGGTCGAAAAGGGGGGGGGGGAATAAAATGGTCTAAAAATGCCAAAAATACAGTAAAAATAGCCTGTTTTCTACATATACTGCTATAACTATGCTAAAAGTGCTCAAAAATTGAGTTTGAGTACCAAAATAGACGAGTTTTTGACCAAAAAATTCCTCTGAAGCCGGAAAATTTTTGAAAAATTTCTGAGCCAAAAATCCTTAAAATTTGGCAAATTTTCTGAACTTCTTACAGTAAAATGGGGAAGATACAAGATAATAGACGAAGAAAAAAGTTCACAGTACTACTACATTTGAACCAAAATTCGGGCCTGTGGTGCTGTAGTAACTCACTGCTGAAAATCTAATATCTTGTGTCCTACACTCTGGAATATCAAAAATACCAAATTTTCAGAAACAAAATACAGAGTGCACAGATGCATCGTCCCAGCCTCAAACTCAATTTTGAGCACTAGCATGAGTTCTCAACTTTTGAGCAGCAGGCTGTTGCATTTTGGGACCATTTTATTCCCCTGTGCCCTAGACCTTCCCGGACTCCCCACCCCACGTGGCTCATCCGGATTCTCAGCCATCAGAGCAAGTCACATTCTCAAATGGAAAATAGAGCACATCCATGGGCTTCACAGTGCAATTGCCAAGCCAAATAACGATTTTGCAAAAGGGGGCAGGGGCTGAACATACTACAAGATTTTGAAACAGTACCAAAATTGCCTACAAAACTATAAAAGTAGCAATACTGGCAAATCAGGCATTTTTGAACTTTTAACGTTCTCCCGCTACAAAATATTTTTCAAAAAATAAATTTTTTGGCTCATATTTATTTGCCAAAATCTTCCCAGAAAATTTCTTCCCCCCCCGACTTGTGTGTGTTGAAAGTCTTTTTTTGAAATGTTTCTCGTTGAAAAATTTTTTGAAAATTTTTTTTTTCACTAATTAAAAATGTACACCGTGAGCGCGCATTGGGAAAAATGTGTACCGTGTTGCGCGTGTATTGATGTACGGCGTGAGCGCGTATACGCAATCTACTGTAACATGATGATATGTCAAAGTACTTTCGGCAAATATTTTGTCTCACGAATGTTGCCAATATTTATACAAATGGAATTTGAAATTGTGTACCTCATTTTGAACTTGAACTATGTTGAATTTGCTGCGCAATTTGATGTCTCAAATTTGGAATGTTATTTTGTCAATTTGAATTTTTGTAGTCTCGAGAAGTTGTACAATTTTGCAGTTGGAGCAAACTGTATTCCGAGCTTCTGTACTCTTGGCGATATGCATGTGTCTCCATCTTTGTCGGCTACATTTCCTTGGGTATACGGAAAAAACAATTTGGAAATTGTAGATTTTCACGGAGACGTACGAGCCGATGACGAGGTAGCTCCAAACAATAAATTTCACTGTACTTTGAAAAATATCCATCAATATCTTAACAAAAATAGCATTCTGGTAATTTATTTCTTGAAATTGGGCTTGTGAACATTTGAATACGATTTCTGAAATTGAAAAGTGACATAAACAGAACGTAAAATGGGTCAATAAATTAGGTAAATAAAATCAAAAACTAGTAAAAATGAAATAAACAAAATAAAAAGTATAGAACGAGAATATATAAAAATTCTGAAAAATCGGGGTACTGTAAATTGGGAAATTGCTGGATATTTTGGTAAGTACTGTAGAAACACTGTAGGAAAACTGAAATGCTGGCAATATTCGAAGAGTATGCTAAACACTGCATTGCTACGGAGCAAACATAAGACTATTAGGGAGCATTCATTGAATTGAACTTTAATTCTTTTACTGCTTATCAGGCGTGTCAAAACGTGGCGACTTTTTTAAAGGTGGAAACTAGAATCAAAATTGTGTCTTTAATTGTCTATTTTCACAAGTAAATCGAAAATATCTATAATTATTATAATTGATAATTTATTCAAGTTTTTCTTTTATAAGTTTATCAAAAATTCCGAGACGACGAAAAGAAGGTAAAGAGATTTTTGTGACAGAAAAAAGGAAAAGGTACTCCAGTAACTTTAAAGCGAAATGATAACTTAAACACCAAAATGACTTTTACACATATTCCCATTTAACGAAGCATGGTAACCGTTCCAATTTTTGCCGTGAATCGTTTTCGTATAAATCCGCCTGGCAAAAGCTGACAAGGTTAGCCAAACACTTGAGCAAATTTGATATGGCAGTGTAGAAATGGAATTTCCGCCGGAATTATAAAAAATTGACCAAAAATTTCAAAAAAAGGCGAAATCTTCGAAAATTCTAGAGTTCTCGCATTCTATTTATGGAAATTTTAAAAACATATAAAATCTGCACAATTTCGTATGCTCCTCAATCTTTAAATCGGAAACCGTACCGTATGGAAAAAAACAAGGAAACGCGAAAAATAATTTTGTCGGATTAGCATAATTTTTACGGTGAACTTGTCACTTTGATATTGTACTTTTCAGCAAATAGTGGGGCACTGCGCCAAATAAATTTACAGTTTTTTTTAAAATTTATTCAAATATATCATCAATTATTAGTCTCATATGATAAAAATTAATTGTGTGTGTTAAAAAGTATTAATTCTGATTTCAAAAATTATGTTCAAAATTATATTGGTTGCTTCTTTATAAACCGGCAACTAGCTACTTGGCACTCGAGGGATGCAAAAATATGGTGCAAGATGCTGGGAAACGGCTAAATTTAGTCAATTTTGAGCACTTGTTTTATGCAGCATATTAACTAACTACCTAATCCGGTACCCAACCTACAATAAACTACATTTTATTCAAGAAGCCGAAATAAATCAATATGACACAATCGTTAGTCTGAAATATTGATGGAACACGTAAACTGAAACAGTTATTTGGAGAACTTTGAAAATTGCCTAATGAGGAAACGTGTTTTTCGGGAAATCAACGCCGGTGCTCGAGTTTCGGGGGGGAACTACATGTGACCCAATGACAAAAACGAATGAGATTCAACAAATAAATATTAGGTATTTTGTTAAATCGTTACGTAGCCGCAACCTGTTTGGATTGCCAAAATTAAATTACGCGAAACTGTATATTTTATTGCTAAAATTTTGCCAAAAATTGTCTTAAAATTTTGAAAACCGAATTTTTAAAAATAAACTTGAAAATTGATACTGTACTTTTAAAAATTTCAAAAAACTTAAATTTGAGAAATTAGGCAGCAAATTATGGATTTGTAAAATTTTCATTTTTTGTAGGCAGCGCGATGACTGCAGCTGATGGTTATGGGGGCTCCCTTTCACCGTGAAAGTCCTTGCCATCATCATGCATTATAGATATGTAATCGCATGACCCTACAACACGATAACGCTTTACTCTAATACCTCTACTGCAGCCTGGGAACCCTGGAAAAACTGCACTCCCTGTCATCAGACCACATGCAATTAGAATAGACTGCTGAGTTCATAATCAACGGCAACAGAATACTGTGGAAAGGCATCATACAAAATGATTTCAAAACCATTCCACAAAACAAAAGTGACACTCATGAACATTTACATTACAGTCTAAATTCAAATCATACCGTAACCGCTACAAAGCTGGCTGTTTTCAAATATTAGCAGATTCAATGTCGCATTTTCATTTTCGTGTCGCTACAGAAAAGTACTTTTTTCAAAACTTGATGAAAAAAAATTGAGGAAAAAAAACCGTTTTCTCAATGTATTACCATAACTGTAAAACATTTTAGCGGCAAACCGATTTAAAATCGCCAAAATTCGGCAATTCTAGACTTGGAGAGAGCTTAAAAGCGGAGCCAAGGCAAGAAATTGAAGGGAATAATTTTTGCACCCTGGAAACGTACAATTGGGGGTGAAAGTGGGGAATTCCCCATAAAAGTGGGTACTTTTTGGTACCAAATTTTGCACTGAAAACACATCGCACTTTTTAGATCAAAATTTCCAAAAATTTTCCGGCTTCGCGGAGATTTTCTCAATTTTGCACTTTTCAGCACTAAATCTGCCGGTATCAGCAGCAGTATATGCATATACTGCTGCCAACCTAACTGCAAAAAGTGCTCAAAAATTGAGTTTGAGTACCAAAATAGACGGAAAAAACCCTCTAACCGGAAAATTTGAAAATTTCATCCTTAAAATTTGGCATTTTCTGGCACCTTGTGGAGAGACAAGACGAGGAGACGCAACGCGGTGAATACCGAGACACGGATCAAGCCGGTTAACTT